>BIMT01000081.1:0-83498 GCA_005406065.1 Metschnikowia sp. JCM 33374
CCTAAAGTGGCAATGTAAAACGGTAAAGCGAGTCTCATTGTGGATGGTTCTGTGGAGACATAAAGGCAGAAACCCACCAGCTTTATATGATTCTGAGACGTGGAAGTCTGGGGGACGGCGAAGTAAGGGCCATTGTTCTTTTTTCTCTTTTGTTTTCCTTTGAGTTGTGAAAGCGACGCTGGTCTTTTACCCTATTGAGGCTGGCCAAAGAGGGATTGTCGCCTGATCAATTTTCTTTTCTTGTATCGCCCATATCAATACATGTTATCCAGCCGGGTCTACGAATAATGCTCCAGCCACACCTACGGCTGTGGAGAAGTATGGACAATTGGGTTCTGGGGTTCTGGGGTTCCGGGACTGTATGCTTCAGTAGAGGTAAAACGGATTATGCAAGGCCCTTCCACAATAAGTTCAAATGTCTGCAATAAACAGAGAGGTGTATTTGAAGTGGGTCGCTTAACATTGATGTGGAATTATCTATGGGTGAGCTGAAACCTGATGTCAGGAAGACATATCCTGAAAAGGAAACGGACTACTCGAATCCAAAAGGGCAAAGCTTCATCACGCTTCCTTAATCAAAAACACATGGAGAACTACGTCTCCTTGTACATGTTTTGTAGGCCTGGTGAAATTCACTTTTATTGTTGGGACACAGCCCTGCGTATAATAAGAGCCCCGTGGCGCCATTATTGTCGATCCCATGACTTATGCACCACTTTCTTTAATCGCAAGAGTGGCTTTACAGGGGGTATTGGCCTGGAGGGAATTCCATAAGATAAAGTGTCCTACAATAGTGCCACAACGAAACAGGCGGAGGGGTATTGTCGTGGGACGAATATGGTGTGGACACATCCTTTCCAGCCATCGTCTTACATGGATTGCCCCACCGACTCCACGTATTCATATAGGCATTCTCAAGTTAAGGCAATGTTTTGGCTGGCAGAGCTTTAGACGTGTGTTGGCGAGGAACCAAGCGGTAGTTTTCTGAGAGATTAATAGCTACTGTTCGAAATAGCTGGGCCAGACTCTTCCATTGGGGGTGGGCTGGGGTTCCATTGGGATTCTTTACTCACACGGACTCAGCTGGAAAGCTATCTAAGGTTTCTCAGAATCTGGCCGTCCCTCTATAAAGTACACTACTTCCTGAATATGGTACACGTGGGTGAAAGTTATGCAACCATCTCTACTACTCCGTCCATTTACCAAACATCCACATAATGCATCACCCCAAATACTTCGTGTATTAAACATGGGTTGTGTACCATTATAAACAGGCAGGAGTGTATACCTCCACCAGCGACGGACATGGAATCTCGTAAACCGCCCCGGGGAAATCCGGCTTGCCCGAATTTCGCGGGTATTAGTATTTATTTGTAGTAAGTAGCGATGGTATTTTGGAGGTATTTCACACTACTTTTATCGCTACTTACTACTTTTATGCTGGTGGAATTTCGACCACAACAGATAGGAGCTCTATTCGGAGGTCACAAATGTTTTACTTACTACACCTTGCACAGTTCCAGGTGACCAAACATGTGGTACTATAGTCCATCCTTAGTTCGGTCTTTTTTAAGCACCCGAAGGTAAAAATTAAAAGTGTCAGCTTGACGTTAGAAACCTATTGTGATACGAAATGTATGGAAGTATCTTTTTTTGTGGCCTAACAAGAATCTACCATCTTGGGCCTTCCTCGTCTTCTAAGAGGTCGATGTCTACAACACGTTGTGAACTATCAGATATTTCTTCAGCATACGAGTTAAAAGCCAACATTGTTTCAGAAACACTCTCGCCCATATCGGCATAGTCATCCCAAGTATCGAAATTATAATTATTTTCGCACCTGCCAGGTTGGCCAACAAAAACGTCATAGCATTCCACGTGACCACCTGGACTGTTTTCCGTTGGTTTTCAGTTGTTATTGATGTTAGACACTGGAAAGATCTTTGGGATTTCCCCGCTTTTGGTTTGACCAGCCTGCGAAGAAAAACCAAAAGTAGCGACGTCGCTACTTTGAAGTAGCGATTCCAGAAAACCCAGGTATTAGTCTACTTCGTTTCCGAATTGCTACAGTAAAACCTCTCTAAGAGGATATCACGCTAAGTGGATATCACGCTAAGTGGATAAAAAAAAACGTGTTTTTAATTATTGACACTCACCAAGAAGAAGTAAAACATTGATACTTCAACCCCACAGAGTTTGAGAGTTTACTATATGATCGGCCCCACTTTTAATTAATTTCCTTTAGATTTGGCAGTATGATTGTACATTATATTTTCATGCCCAAGAATTATTTTCAAGGTCCGGTGATATATGTCACGTGCCACGCCCGCTGTTCAAGTTTTAGCGTCTCACTTTCACGTCTTTTCAAAACATGAGTAAAAACAAAGTGTTCCTAAAATATACAATTTCTTTTTCCGTATGGGCTCCGGGAAATAAATCAACTCAAGGAATTGTCGGCATAAATATTTACGTGCGTTCTGGAAAGACCCTTCTCCCCCTAGATCTCACAATGAGGTCATACACATGGCTTGCAGAAAGTTCCAAGCGAAAATTACTCAACCGGCAGTTTCTGGATTCACTTCTGGTAAATATTTACCTTGGAGAGCCATATGATAGTGATATGACCAAAAAGAGTAAATCCGACAGGGCCATCTTCATACAAATGACCTGGAATTTCAGAGACTGATAATTGAAGACTCTATACTGTAATAAAACGATGATTCGTCAGATAGTTTATGTAAAGCTAGTCATATGGGGGTATTCCAAGACATATAAAGGAGAGAAAGTCGATTGAGTGTAATAATGCTCGGAATCCATTGCAGTTGGCGGTCTGCCTGGCAATAGATAGTATAATAGACATTATTCAAAGTACTGGTTTACTGATAAAACTACGCGGTACAGCTAATACTGGTGTTATTTGACTGGTGTTATTTGACGTATTTATTGGTGCGTGACCTATGAAAATATTCACAACATCAAGATAACAGAAAGCAAATGGTGTTTAAAGGCTTTCAGTTCTTAGCCAGCGAGTCTCGGCTTGTCTGCAGGACTATCCATTATCGAATGAAATACTAATAATCTTCCTTCTTTTCACATTATCATAATGTTTGTAACATGTACAGTGTTGAAGTTGACTAAAAATTATTTCTAAAGTCTATAGTTATTTCTTTGTGAGGAAAAAGGTCTGCTTGGGTTTATTTTGGGTGAATGTTATCAATCTATGGAAGTAGTGCGCATTTAATTCAATTTTTCAATTTTTCAAACATTAAATTTCTATCCAAAAAAAGAAGAATTTTATTTTTCTAATTCTATGGTTATATCCGCTTCACCTGTCTCTATTTTATCCACTATTTTATTATTGTTATTCCAGGAATTAATTATATCGAGAAAACCACCCGAATTCTCCGTAACTGGATATCCTGGCTATCTGGATAAATCTTTGCGTTTTTAATTATCCACTTAGAGAGGTTTTACTGTACTTTCCAACAACACGGCCCGTAGGCATGCCCAAGAGGTGCTTTTGCATATGCTTGCGTCCACTTTGAATTGATGAAGTCTAACACAACGTTTGCTTCTATACTAATAGTCTATATCCTCAGGGATATATTATGGTAGGAATTTAAAGAAAAGGGGCCGATTCCCCCCACAAAACACTCTTAAAGCGGCCCTGCTTCGTGGGCCGGTTTGCCCACCGGAACCTTGGAGTTTTTTTTTCAGTACCCCCCAACTCCAGATTGACTTAACCATGGTGTTCCGTGGAGAGTCCGCCGAGGCTTAGTATTACATGGGATCCTTCTTTTTTCTCTTTCTCCTTTTGGGGGTAGACAAGACCGCTTACCAACCCGCCAATCATCTCGCTAAATACTATTTACTTATACCTCAGTCATGGGTCAAATGGGTGTATGCCTCGGGCTGTTTTATGGCGTGGAAGACAACGGTTTGCCCTTCTGGGCTGTTGACTTGGATGTCTCTAAACAACACCTGTGCGGCAGCATGTTGACGGGGGTTTGGTTCCATGAAGCGGGCGCCTTGGTCAAAGAACGTGGCGGTGGCTTCAGGAAGATTGACCCAGGCAACTTGTTCAAGCTCAGCATCCATGGATGGGCACCATGGTTTGGATCTAACGTGGATGAGTTTGGTGTATGGAGACACCTCCACAATAGCTTCCTCGAGTCTCACACATTCCATTCTAAGGGTAGTCACTTCGGTAAGAAGGAGTGTATCGGGAATATCCAACAAGTGGTAAGGCGAAGCAAGATGGTCCTTGTCATTGACCCAGTAGGACCTGACCAGCCCCTGGGTTCCCACGGGGAGGGTTTCTTCAACCTTGGCAAGGAGTGTGTTCAATTGCTGTGCCTTTTCTTCATACTTGGACTGGATCCAGTGTTGGATTCCCGGAATAAAAGGTTCAAGAGATCCGGTGTAGGACTTAGAGGGGTCTGCCATCTGGAGGATGACTTCGTGGGCCTGTTCTCTGGTCCGGTACACGAGACACTTGATAGCTTCTTGCTTGGGTAACTTCTTGAGGTAAAGAAAGGTTCTGGTCCGAGCACGAGCACTTCCCAAACTGTGAAAATATTGAGAAATATCGATCTCCCAATATATTTGCAAGAGGTCGCGTCTGGAAAGATTTTCTTCGATCCAGAAATGTTCATTAATTTGCCAATGGTGATAACGATTGAAATTTCTCGCAATGTATGGGAGATACTTATTGGTTGAGATGTCGTCGGGGTGGAAAAGTCCGATCCAGGGAAACCTGGATTGAGCTTCAGCCAAAGTGGCGGAGGAGCATCTTGGACCTAATGATTGCCCAGCAAGGGAAAGCTGTCTCGCTTGTTCTTTTTGAAACCCAGCCCAAGCCTTGGCTTGACGATCCGGGAAAAGACGCTGTCTAGCTTCAGGATTATCGAACTCCTCGGGGGTTACAGCAGAGGGGGGTAGGCGGACTTCACCGAAGCTGACTTTTTTGAAGTCAGTTTGCGGGCTACAGCCAGTTGGGCGCCTTTTGGGCTTTTTTGGGTGATGGTTGCCTTTTACGGAGGCGTTTCCAGTGGAAGCCGCATTCGGGACAGTTGCTACATTGGCCACAATAGACCCAGCCAGTGCTGTACCTGGAACGGTACTAAGTCCAGGTACAGTGTTTTGGGCCAGATCAAGTCCGGAAGGGGTGGCCGCTGAAGCCATGACTCGGTTAGGAGGGGCGCCCGGCGTTTCCGGCCAGGCAGGCAGCAGGGCGGAAGTGGCCCGATTGCGCTCCGCTCAATGTGGTGCGCAGGTGACAAAAGTTTTGAGTCGGAGGTACTTTCGCTCGCACGAACATCACCAAATCTGCTCATCGTATGGGGTAGTTTTCACGAGGGGTTAAGTTGATGGACGACAGCGTTTGCCTCGATTCAAACCGACAGGATGCTTCGTTGGAAAAAGTCCCTTCAGTAGAGGAAGGGTCAGTGATTTCAACAGCAGCAACATTTTTTGTAGGAATGCCTTCATTGGTGGTTGGTTTGATGAAATTTGCAATTTCCTCAAGTTGGGTATTTCCTTGGCACCCCGTTGAGTTTTCAGTTTGGGTCGCAACACCTTTACCGCGTGGTGATGACGGCTTCTGGGGACCGCAAATGGAACCCGCACGGGTCCTTGGGGCGTGGGGCGCGGTTTCTAGGTCGAGGGCCGATACTGACTGCAAAAGGGCCTCCATAGTTAGAAAAAGCGTAGTATCGCAACAAGTGCAACGGGCCGGCAACAAAGCGCATTTACCGACCAGGCGGTGTCTGCCACGAAGCGCTTGCTGATACGGGTGTAATTTGTACCTCCGCCAGTTGGGTGAGGCCCAGTGCGTTTGGACACTTTGTAGGGGTCATTTCAAGGAATCAGAAGCTAGCAGATAAGGGTCGTACCGTCGTTTTGAGGGAAGTTCCACCGGGGAAGGCCCTCAACGAACGCATTGGGCTTGTGAATATCCTTTGAATTCGTTGGCAGAACATTTTCAAGCGAGCTTTTAAGGACTGCTGTAATCTTAACAAGCACCCCGTACGTTCACGGGGTATTCGTATCAAGTCTAGGAAATCCCGGAGAATTGTCGAGGTACAGCTGATTATTCATTTGGAGAGTTGTTCAAAATGCCAGCAGAGACCTAGGATCTGTATATGGTGTGTCTTTAGGAAGTCAGTATCTGGTGTGTCTTTAAGAAGTCTATTTATGTAGATTCCGTGAATTGCGTGCCTTCCACTCTCACACCCTGAACTTACAAGGTTTGAAATCATGGGTCGGGGACTTACTTTCTATCGATGGCTTCTTGAAATGCGTACCCATCAGATTTACGCACACACCCCCGAAGAAAGAGAATCCCATCCATTCTGCTGGAGCGTTTCGAATTGTAGAACAACTGGAGGATTCAATTCTGAGCACGGAATGCCGCCACAACGAGTTAGCAGAATCCAATACCTATGGAAAAAGTTTGAATTGCCACCGCCCAAAGCCCTGATGTCTTGAGGTATAAATTTTGCACGTGGCATGTCTTGCCCAAAAGAGAAAACCGAATTGTGACAGAGTGTACGTTGTGCCACAGAAGTATTATTTCATTTGACAATGGTATGCGTTAAGAAGCAGCCAATTCACCTGCACCAAATTAATGGACCATTCTTGGATCATGAGTAATCGGTTCAAGTGGTGTCTACAAGGAACCTCCCACTAGTGATGAATTTGCAGCTAGTGCCGATCATGATGGTTTAGGTTGGCGATCCTCTGGACGAAAAAAAGAGCCCTTTTTTCGTTTAATTTGAAAGAACACAAGAGATTGATGTTGGTGATGGTGGGAATGGGGGCCAGGATGCCATTGTATTTTGGAAGACCCATAAGTGTGGGCTTGCGATCTTTCCCGCATGGCCAGGGACGCCTTTGCTTTTGCTGCTAAGTCATTGCCTTCAGAAGCGCTTATTTTTGGGGCTAGACACAACGACTGAAGGGGCCAGCGAAGCCTGCCCGAAGAAACCACCAGAGGACTCAACACCAGAGGTAGCAGAAGAAGACCCAGGTAGTAACATGGAGCAACACCAGAAGAACCAATGAAGAAACATGAGGGAAGTCCAGGAAGCAGCATCAGACGCGGCGGTTGCCGGAGCAGAAGCGGCGGTTTCAGGAAGCAGAAGCGCCAGACGAGGTGGCAGCACCAGAAGAGGTAGCCGCTCACCAAAAAAGGGAGCAGCCTGGGCAACATAGGCACAAAAAAGAGAGGTATTCTTCATCAGAAACGATAACGATTTGGTAATACACAAATCACAAGGGATCATCGCACTCCCAGAAATGCCTGACGAAGATACGGACAGTGGGCAGGCCCACCAACTGAAAACGCCCGCAAAAATGACGCTGAAAAGGGGTCGATGAACGTATACTAGCTACCGGTGGAGAGTTTGTTGAAGAAAGAGGCTGGCTTTTCGTTAACAGAGGAGGAGGAAAAGCAATGTCATCCAAGCAATTTCAGTTCGTTGAGTAACAAGAAACAAAAGGCACTTCCACCTCTTTTTGGAGTTGTGCCCGGAGGCTGGTGGTAAGCGCCGGTGGGAGAAGTTTTGGAAAACTCTTCATAAATTGGAATGCGAAAAAGCGGAAGGACCTCGAAGCTTTACATCATTTTAATTTTGGATCATATGTTCCCATGCATAATATGCGTCGACCCATAACAGGGTATAAGTGTCAGCTTTGTTTGCAAGAAGTGAATCTGCAACAAATACAACGCCATATCTATAATGATTGTGGCTGCTCGTAGTTCTGATGGAATCACTTAAACATCGAAGACCCGATGACGTTAAATTCAATGTTGGCACCATTACACAAGACTTATGAAGCTTTACGCAACCTTAATTGGTACGTCCAAACTGTCCGCCGAGTATATTGTTCCAGACTCCGAGAGGCCAATGGAGGCAATGTTCTTCAACCTCTTATGCATAGGCAAATGAAGAAGATGTTGGAACATACGAAGGTGTGAGCGGGATGACGTGATCTACAGACCGGCTAGAATAAGGAAAAAGGTATAGGGCTCGGGAGAGCTGGATAACTTCATTATTCAGTATTCTATCCAGATGTGTTTTCAGGTTTTTATCTATATTTGTATAGTTTTAGGTCGTTTTTATATCGGCTTCCTGTAATACAATTGTGTCTTTAAAAAAAAAAGAAAAACTTCGAAAAAGTGGAAGAAGACAAGTATATTTTCGAAGTGTAGATATCAATGTCTGGTTTCTGTTAACCCGCTGCTTCTGTTCTACATATTTCTTAGATATGAAGATTCTCTATTTCTCAACCAAAGGAGCGGCAATAATAAGTGAGTCACGATTGATCATTATTATTCAAAATACCTTCCTGATTTACCCTCTAAGAAGGCTACTATCGTAGAGCATAGGGAATTACGCTACGCTGCGAATACGCTGCGAAATGCTTTGGTCCATATGCGTGGCGCTGGCGTTGAACAACTCTGTTTGGAGAGATGTATTGTATGAATATCGGCTTGTGGTGGCGACGAAAAGTGCCTTTCCAGTCTACAAAGAATACTTCAACCTTCCCTCCTGGATGTAACCTTCATGAGTCAACCCTTTTCTCTCCTTTTAACCACCCCACGGGCTCCATTTCCTCCACCTCGCCTCCACCTGTCCTCCAACAAAATGGCCTCCACACTGCAGATTCCCCCATACGTGAAGTCCCTAAACTGCCCCCTCGTATAATTCACAACAGATACATTCATTATATAGTATGCCCTATCCACAAGCCCCAGCATTATCTTCCGCATAATGGCATAACAAACACCCTCAGAAAACTCTCTTGACGCGGTCCTTCAACAAATGACACACCCCCGAGGAAACAATACTGATGCCCAACATGCCCACCACCACCATATTGGAGTTTCTGTACAAGTGTTTCGCGTCCGAAGGCCAGCCACTGTAAAGAGCGTACGTGACCGTGACCGAGCCCAAGTTACCCAAACCAGACACCAACGCCGCACTCATGGCAATGCCACTGTCGCCATAAGCAGGCCCAAAGATCTCCGCGGCCCACGACATACAGATGGGCACGGTCGGACCCAAGCCAAACCCCGCAATCAAAAGGCCTCCGTACCGGTTCCACGACCCCTTGGCAAACGTGTTGACAAACATCCCGCACATAATCACAAGGCAGGCCGCGGAGAAGAACACCGCTCTGTACTTCTTGTGGCGGTCGGCAAACGGCGTGATGAGCAAGATCCCCGCCATGTCAAAGAGCCAGATGGGCGCGTACAAGAGCGAAACACTGATGTCGGAGAGCGACGGGTTACTGGCGGCAATAATCACCGACCCAAACACCGCCAAGCCAAACCCGGCCCCGACTACGCCAAAGTACATCATGATGATCGGCCACAAGCGCAAGTCAAGGAAAATCGCCGTGATGTCCTTCCATGTCCACTTGATCGACACGTATCTGCTCTGGATATCCTTTCTGTGCATCTCGCGCTCCTTTTCGGAAAGCGGATGGCTGGGCGTGAAGTACTTGTTGTAGAAGGTCATGACGCGGCCACAGTTCTCGGTGGGGGTGGCGAACGGTCTGTCGGGAAGCCACCAGAGAAGCGTGATTCCGACGGTGATGGTGACACACCCATAAACCAAGTACAACCATTGCCACCCGGTGTATCCACGCACACCGTCGATTTTCTGGAACGCGGCACTGAACAACCCCGCGGCAGCGGCGGAAATCTGGGCGGCGGTGAAGTAATAGCCGATTCTCCGCGTCAGTCTATCGTTCGGGTACCACAACGACACGTAGTACGACATTCCGGGCCACGTTCCTGCTCCTGCGACTCCGGTGATGAACCGGATGGCAATCAAGCCTCCCGCAGAGTCAAGCGCGATGTAGCAGGAATAAAGCAACCCCACACTGAAGACAATCCGCGCCAACCATGATTGGGGGCTGACCTTCGTCATGATCAAATTCATGGGCACGTCAAAAAGAATAAACCCCACGAAATCCAACGCCGAGGCCGTGGACATCTGCTTGGGGGTTAGGTCGAGTTTCTGGCCCAACGAATGCCCCTCCGACCGGTTCATGGTCAAGGACACTCCGTAGACACACCCTCCAAATGAAGTGAGAAAGTAGAGACACCATAACGCAGGGATGATTCTGTAGTCCAACTTGCGGTAGATTCTGTCAAGCTCTTTTTGGGAGGCGCCGTCCTTCACGCTTCCCACCGAGTCCTCCTGGAGACTGCTTACGGATTCCTCCGTGATTTGCAACGACGTGTTATCGCCCGCCTTATCTTTGATTTCGATACTCATGATGGAATTTCCAAGTATTGACAGCTCCGACGATTGATCAGACACTTGATCAATTGATTGGTAGGTGGATGCTTTTTTTGGATCGAGGAAGCCATGGCAGGACCCCATTTATATACTGATATTTGTGAGCCAACAATTTGGAAAAAAGTACCCAAAAAAAATTAACTTTTGATTTTGCATGGTGTTTTTTTGCAGCTTAGCCACCTGACTCGGGTGTCTGAGTCAAGCGAGCCCAGCGAGTCATGCGCGCGGTGTGCACATAGCCGTGGGTTTGAGTCAAATGTCACCGGAAATCGGCCTGTGTGCAGGAAGCTCGCCTTGATCTGGCGCCGCAGCATGCACAAACCACCTGGAAACACTCCGACCACACCGGAAGTCCCATGGATAGCACTTCCGACCCAAAAGTTCGGATAAAAACAGTGCAGGGCACCGAACCCTAGAAACCCGACAGGGCCAAACCGACAGGGACAAACGGATAAGCCCAAACGGCGTTCTCCAGGGCTATGCACGGCGCCTCGGTGGTCCCCGACATGGGTACAACTATTTTGTTTGTAATAAATGGTTTTGGGCGGTTTTTTGTCGTTTTCGTCTACTAAACTTTGTTTAGGCCCTAATGGGAAACTCAAAAAAAAAACCACCATTTTCTCTCGAATAGTGGCGTCAAAATTCACCGATGTATCCGTTCAACTTTTGACTTTCGGAGTCTAAACCCACCTGCAGCCAGACGAGTCAAGGTGCAAAAACTTTCAATCACGGTTGCAGCCTAATGATACATGGCTATGTGCCAGACAAACGCCAATGGATGCCAACATTTTACTTCATGCAATGGTTTTCAAAATTTGCACAAGTGAGTGATTTTCATAGGCTGGCCAGCGTCCCACGCTTGGTGGAATCTTCAAGAAAATTTGGTCCAGCAAGTTTTGATAATAACAGAATGTAAAAGTTCGCTTTTACAAAAATCGGTCGATTTCAAATCCAGCCTTGGGTCTATTCAGTGTAAAAGTGGTGGCTCTGGGGATTGATTTCGTATGAATAGCGTCGCTTTTTGAAACTTCTTCAATTTCCGAAAGTTGGTACTTCAGAAACTTCTATGATACACAGACCATGATGATATTGCTTTAATGAATCCCAAATAGTACATCAAGGACGTTTTCGGCGTTGTTTTTTTGTGACTTGAATCCAACTCGGTTTATTGCAAGAGAAAATAAAGAAAGGATATCCTGGAGTGCATTCTTGTTGATCATCTCAGTATTCAGGAAAAGGTGTCTGTTTGAAAAGCGGCACCTTATTGTGGATGCAAAATAGCTAAACACACCAGGAAGGAGTACGCCAGTCCTGATGTGAAACAACATTACTTGAAATATTACAAACTGAATCGCTTGTAAGGTCCGTACATGGGCTCCCGCCACAAGACCTGTCTAGGCGTTTTGTTGCATTAAGTAGGTTTAGCCTTGAGTAGGGTTAGCCTTGAGTCCCATGGGTTATTCTGCCACTTCCGCTGCTACCAAACGTTTGGAAAACTCTTGGGTATTTTTTGACCAACTGTGGAGGTGTTTCAGAATCTAGAATGGCCATTCACGCCAGGGCAAATCTGTTACTTTGCTGCATGGAACAGGTCATAAACCGAGCCGACGGATGCGTTGAAGATCGTGTACATTTCGAGCCAGAAATGTCGAATCTCATCAAAGAAGTGCCGGGAGGACCAATAGAAGGCCAGGAGTCTACAATATTCCGATGCAAATCTTGAGTCGTAGACATCCACGGAATCTTCTTCCAATGCGATCAACGAATGGGCAAAACAATCAGGCGACGAAAGGGGAGGATATAAAAAGAAGAACGGTCGGAAATCATTGGCCTATTCTTTTGGTGGTATGGTTGTCTTTTAAATAGCTGGCACGAAAAATACTGAAATATGTTTACAGCAGGTCAAGGCCAATGCAATCAAAACTCTATAGGATAAGTGAATCAGCCAAAATTGGCGGTGACACCATTATACAGTAAACGCACTTTAGCTGCATGAGCTATTTACCTGGATTTTATGAAATTATCGAGCTTATCCATTTATCGAGCTTTTTCTTGAGCCCATATTGTGGGTTTGCATTCAAGGATTTCTACTCTGGTGTAAGTACACAAACTTCTAGTTATGTTTGTAGTAAGTACCAAGTTTTTTCCAAAAAGTTTTTCCGAAAAGTTCAGGAACCATTCTGGTGGTATTTTAAAATGAGGATTATCTATTCTCAGTGGTGTGTAAATAAGGTTCTCAACGAAATACATGCGAATCCAATCCATTTATAGAGCGTTGGAATTAAAGTAATATGCAGCTAAGATGCTTCTACTGTACCGAGAAAACGCTCCCAACAAAATTTTATCCCAAACCACATATGATAATCTAAGAATTCGAAAACTTTTGTCAAGACTCCGACGCGGTGCGGGTCACCAAAGGGCGACACTCCTTCCCCTCCGGTAAACGCAAACGACGAAGGCGTAGGGCGAGCAGAATCCAAGGGTCGATCAAAGAGCAACTTGAATTGTAACAGGTCTTGCCCAGAAGGGTTGTTGCTGATTGATGTGTGTCATATGTGGTTGCACACTAGGCATATATTTGGAGCTGCCTGAGGGTTTTTATACATATATATGGTTTTATCTAGTTTTAGACAGGGAGAATTTAGTCTACCAATACTGACCCCCGCTGAGATGTATTAAGCGAATAAAAAGAGAGAAAATAGAAACTTCCCAGGGTTGGAAATTGTCTTTTCAAGTATCCCGTGACTTGACCACCACCCACTTTTGATAGACCGGTTGTTTTGTTCATGGAAGTAGGTTACTGCTTTGAATGCATTTATTGACGCCAGCAGATGCGGGCCTTCCACACCTTCTATACCACCCCCTACATATTCCAAACTCTAATGAACATGCATCCAGGTGAAACCCATGCATGGGACAAGGATACTACGAATGATGACACAACATTGCCTAAAGTGTATGATGGTTTACGGTTATCATATGCCGCCAATCTACTACAACTATATTAAAAAGAAGTGTTTTGATAATGAAGGAATCATTGCATACAACAGCAATTGAAGTGAGCAGACAAAAATCCCCCCAAAAGGCCCACTTGCTTGATTTGAAATAACCACGCTTGTGAATTTTATGGAAACCCCAAAACACTGGCGTTTCCCTTACTGGAGAATGGCGAGAGGGGTTTGACGCTTCGAACTGCCATAAACATGACTCAATCTCATGGCGAAGTCCGCGGGGTACCGTAGTTCGACTGCGAACCCGCCTGGCGTTGTTAGCCTGTGAAGGTTTTATTGTGCAAAAACAGATATCGTTTGGCTCCATTCAATCGGGATTTATTGTAAGAACCACAGTCATACATATAGCAATACAAATCATGAGGCGTTGAAACCACCAGGAACGTTTCTGGCGCATGCAGTACCAGCAATCAAACCACCTCGATATATTGTAATCCACACGGTTAAAGAAGGTAGACCGTTTTCGCTACCAAGCAGGTAGAATGCTTGTTATCAGTTTAAACACAGGACGTACCTTCACAAGACCGGCAGTGAGTCCGAATTGAGTCCGAATAAGCGTCCGAATAAGCGTCCGAATAAGCGTCCGAATAAGCGTCCTCATCCAGGTTATACCCAGGAACACTGCTTGATAGGTCTTTTCGTAGCCCAAGAATACACCGTAAAGAAAACATTTCCACCTTTATCGATATTCTTGATAAAGTCGCTTTCATATCTTGCGTCCCCACAGCAAGTTCTTTAAACGCGTAATGCTGAGCGACATACATGGGGCCCCACGATTAAAACTGATTCCCACACCAAAGTATCCGCAGCGGTTATTCAAGGTATCCAGGAATTTCCGTTTCTCGTCTCTTTCCATGACTCGATACGACTGGAATTGTATCCAATGCAGAGCACTAAAGCGCACAGCTGCGTCTATGCAAGGTGGGGAAGATATTCGAATAACTCCGCTGTGAGATTATCAAAAAGGAAACCACAGACGCTTTCGAAGCGTTCGTTGCAGAAAATTCTCTTATTACTTTCGTGCATGAAAACTGGCAGCGGAATTTGTCCCACTCCCAAATACTCCTTCACGATAGCTTTTCCAACGATACACCAAGACATTCTGAAATAGCTTTCGACTCCATGCCGATTGCATCACCCTTCCAAATGGAGCCCTGTGATTCTTATCAGTGGCAATCTCCGCCCTAGCAGCATAGCTTCTGGACCTGGTTCTATTCTGAAGACACCGTCGGTGAAACGGAATTCTTCCAGGGACTAAACCCACCGATATACAGGACCCACCCAAGTCGCCGGAATGAATACCCCAGGTTTATTCCGAAGTGTTGGGGTGTGGTGAGGTGTGCAAGTGAGGCAATAAATTGGGCGAACAAAATTGTCTGTATCAGAATACAGGCGTCTATTCTACGTGTGTATGGGTAAAATGCCTCGTTGTTTTATTCTTTCCCAAATGAGTTAGGGGTTTTTTCCGGCTGGCAAAGTTAAAACGGCCAACGGTGCGTAGTGAAGCGCCAACGTTTTCCTATGGATGGGTGGGATTATACGACTTGCCCGTTTGACCGTGTTAGCATAGAGCAATCATAGGAGGTGGAAAAAAAAGAAAAAAAAAAAAAATACAGAAAAAAGCAACGATAGAGAACAATGCCAACATAATTTGATGTTGCTTTTGGTAAGAAGTTGCGGCCGGTGCTACCATTTCCGGAGTGCGGGTGTAAACAAGGCTCGTTTGCTACATGTCGCAAGTGCGAATATGAGAAAAAAAGGAGGTGGTGCTTGAAAATAAGTTGCCGTGCCTGAGCGACATTTGTAATTACTGGCAGGGGCCTCGGTGTTTATTTTTTATTTTAACTATTTGGGACCGCCAGAATATACGAGACGACAATCTGAAAAAAGAAACAAACGCACGAATAATACCGAATGGGCAGGTATGGTTAGCAAAAGCTAAACGCCGATGGAAATGGAGACAGTGGCGGAATCAGCCGAGTTCCCAAACTGCATTTCCCAGATTCAATTGCAGAGTAATTAACAAACGAGTAAAAGAGAACAGACCAAAACACAATAAAATTCAAAAAAGCAAAAAAACAATTCCCCTTTGGAGTATAAATAACACCCTGAAATGCCCGAGTTACAGTACTTCCTAGTGCCCCTCTGGTGGAATTTTTTTTCGACATGACGCGGTAGTTTTTGCGACCCGCGCGGCACATACCACGTGATGGCAGTTTTTACCCCAAACGGACTTGTAATGAGGTGCTTGGGCGAACAATACGCGTCCGCACATATGGAGGCGTTTCGGGCGTGTCCCGTATGTTCCTTACAAAAACAATCTAGAATGACTCCTGAAATATGTGAAGATAGTCAAGTAGGGTGAAAAAAACACAAGGAAAAAAAAAGACAGCACCAGCAAGATTCGTAGTAGTCGAAAAAAGAAATCTCTTTCGAACAATATTACCCACCCACAAATAACTCCGCAGCTAAAAAAAGATCTGAAAGCCTAAAAGCCAAAAAGCCAAAAAGCCAAAATAAGAAAAAAAGCTTAGGTTCTAAAAATTGTTTAGGGGATCTTACGAAATGTCGTGGGGTGTCACTAATTCTCCGACATGCTCGATTAAAAATACACCTCAGCACATTACTAAGATAAAAAAAAAGGAAGAAATAAAACAGCCGAAAACAAAAAAGAAACATCCCAGTCCCAGCCAGTCAATTCAACATTACACATCAAACAATTGCTTTTGAACCAGATCAATGTTTACCCCTATTTAGCATTGTTTGCTTTGGTCTGGCATTATCATGGCTGGTATTTACCAGCAAGCAAATAGTCTCTCGTAAGGTTTCATGTTGGACAGCATCATATTGTCGGGTCACGCGCGGTGAAAAAAAAAATCATTGTGTTTTTTTTTTTAGATCCCATTCATCCGCCAATGGTAATCCACAAACCCAACACGATCCGGTCTATCTGCAGGCGCAAGCCCAGTATTTGTCTCGTGGGCTATTAATAGAACAAACAAACGACCAGATCAAGCCCCGCGCAGGCACTGTGCGTCGACCGTGTGCAGGCTGGCAACGCATGTCGCGCTGCAACACGGCCCATGTGCCTCGAAGCCAGCACTTTTTTTACCTTTTAGTCAAATGACAAGCATGAATCATCACCACAGTGCGTGAACGCGTGGTATTGTTTTGTCATGCAAGGGGCAGTGATCCGGCGGTTGTTGATCTGGCGGAAAGAAAAAAGTCTTATAAAAGAGCGAGTAATTTCCTCTCACTAATCTTTTTTTCTTTTCATCATCACTTCATTTGCAGCCTCTTCATCGATTCAAGAGCTCTTCATAACCAAAAGCATTTCATAACCAAAAGCATACTTACTTCTTGTTGCATCTTTTGTCCTTTCGCATAGACATTTATAAAGAAAAAGTAATCTCTTACTTCATTAGCTTTGCTACCCGTTCACATTCAAAATGCAATTTTCCCTCGCTGTTTTGAGTGCAATTGCACTTGCACAAGCTGCTTACGTGCCATCTGAGCCATGGACCACCTTGACTCCTGCCGGCACTTACTCTGCTGCCGTGCGACTGACCACGCACATCCATTTGGTATCCAGATCCAAACCATTCCTGCTTCATCTTCTTCTTCCACTGACGCCAAGACCAAGAGAGATGTTGTCAACCAAATTGGGGATGGTCAGATCCAGAAGCAAACGTCGCAAACCTTGAGCACGCCTACTCCAAAGACCACTGCTTCCGTGATCAACCAAATTGGCGATGGTCAAATCCAACACCAAACCACCACCACTGCTGCTAAGACGACTGCCTCTGTGGTGAACCAAATTGGTGACGGACAGATCCAACACCAGACCACCACCACTGCCACTACTGCCAGAACCACTGCATCTGTTGTCAACCAAATTGGAGACGGCCAAATCCAACACCAAACCACTACTACTGCGTCTGTTGTTAACCAAATTGGAGACGGACAAATCCAGCATCAAACCACCACCACTGCATCTGTTGTGAACCAAATCACCGACGGTCAAATCCAACACCAAACTACCACTACTGGTACTGCTTCTGTTGTGAACCAGATCACTGACGGACAGATCCAACACCAAACCACTTCCACCACCACTGGCTCGGTTGTGAACCAGATCACTGATGGTCAAATCCAACACCAAACCTCGTCTACTATCGCTACTGCTACTGGCGCCAACCAAATCTCTGATGGCCAAGTCCAAGCTACCGGCACTGCTTCTGAGGGAACCCCAGGCTTCCCAATTGCTTGCGGTACCACCAACTCTTTGTCCATGACGTTGAAGGGTTCTGAGTTGAAGGACTCTTTGGGCAGAATCGGTGCCATTGTTGCCAACAGACAATTCCAGTTTGACGGTCCACCACCACAAGCCGGCTCTATCTACGCTGCTGGCTGGTCCATCACCAGCGACGGTTACTTGGCCATTGGTTCCAGTAAAGTGTTCTACCAATGTAAGTCTGGTGACTTTTACAACTTGTACGACCAGTCTATTGGCGGTCAGTGTGAGCCTGTCCACCTCCTGGTGATCGACTTGGTCACTTGTTAAGTGTTAACACATTTCGTTGCGGAATAATAATTTTCCTTAGATCCCCTTAATAGTCCTTTATATATGTGAAAATGATTGAATTTTTTTGAACAAACCATTGTAGAGCTATTTATCTAGATATGTTCTTGAAATCCTTTAAAATCCCTTAATGCGAATGTTGTCATGGTGATTTATGTGTGATCAATGTGAGAAGGCATTGCCCAACATACAATATCCCCATCGATTTGGTTTCTCCTTACACCCGGTTAAACGTTACATCTATTTATTTAGTTGGGCAATCATCTGCGAAGAAACCCCTTCGGACGCTTATTTCCTCCTTCAGCGCGGTTCGTCATCGTGTAAGCCACACTCGAGTATAGAGAACCTTCTGTTTCCAAGATAAGACTGTCATCCAAATCTCCGTCGTCATGGCACAACGTAACAGAGCTAAAGTCCGCAAACGGGTCATCCTTCTTGTCTGAGCTTGGAAGATATATGGCTTCTTCCTGATCTGGTGGAAGCTCTTTCCTGCGATCAGGCTTTTTGTTTTTGGTGAGAACTGGTATCATAGGCGGCTTTTGATGACGAAGCAAAGCCCATTGTGTGGTTTTGAAAAACACATGATTCTTGATATCTGAGGCGCCCATTTTCGACCCCAATCTTTTGGTTTCATCTTTGATCAATAACTTCTTAATCAAGCTCTTACACAGCGACGAAACCGACCTAGAGTCCAAGAACCGGACTTCCTTTTTCAAAACATTACTAAAAGTCACTTTGCGGTCATTGCCTTTGAATGGGGTAGTGCCGTAAAGCATTTCATAGATGAAAATCCCGAGTGTCCACCAATCAACTGCGCTTGTGTGACCTTGTCCTTTGATGACTTCTGGGGCAATGTATTCCTCCGTACCCACAAACGAATTGGTTCTGAAACCATCTATACACGCCTTGGTGTCAATATTGGGACTAGACAAATTGTGTGCTTTGCTGAATTGGATTTCTGGGTTCTTAAGGCTTGCTGATTGTTTGGACAAGTCAAAGTCACTCAACATGATATGTCCCAGCTGGTGAAGCAATATATTCTCCGGTTTCAAATCTCGGTAAATGAATCCCAGGAGGTGAAGGTATTCGAGTGCAGCGGTCACCTCAGCAGCGTAAAACCTAGCATCCTCCTCACCGATAGTCTTTGTTTCTCTGGTCTGCAAAGCTCTGAAGAACTCGCCTCCCATGCAATATTCCATACAAAGGTATAATGAGTCTTCCAGCTGGAATGAATGGTACAAAGTGACGATAAAAGGATGATTACTAGTGGCTAGAATTTCCTGTTCAGCCAACGCTCTCTTGATCTTTTTTCGCTCAATCATCTCCTTTTTGTTCAACACCTTCATGGCGTAGAGCCGAGAAGACCTCTTCTCGCGCACAAGGAACACCTTTCCCACGTCACCTTTTCCTAACAAACGAATCTTTTCAAAGCAATTAGGTGTAACCTGTACATCTAAAACCTTTGTTGCCAGGTTCGAGTATATTCTTCCCTGAGTATAAGTTCTAGGTCGACCATTGGTAATATTAAGCTCTCCAATATGGTCGTTAAGATCGAAATCTTTTTGTGGTTCCACAGCGGGAGACTTTTCTCCCAAAAGTCTTACTAGAGGCGCAGAAGCTACCCTTCGGAGTGTTTTACGCAAAGGGGTAGATGTTCCAGAGGGCGACAATGTACGGTGTGCTCCATTCTTGGGATTTAAATCGTACAGCAGATCGGCAGACACTTCAGAAGGCATACTTGATTTGTCTTCCACCGGCAGTTTCGTACCCAGACCTTTCTCTTTTGTCTTCAAAGGGACGGAAAAGTCTGAGTCGGGATGGCGGAGAGAGATTTGGACTTGACTCTTCCCTAGCAACAGGTACAGGGCAATATCATGGCTATCTTCGGTATGCTGAGGCAACCCCTGGTGCAGGAAATATGGATTCGATTTGATTGTGGGGCTAGTTTGGGCCACGTTATAATATTTATCATCAAGTTCTTGGTCCATGGGAGGCAGTCGCGTGTTGCACACCAGACGCAGGCGATCTCTGCCGTGGTCGTTCTCCTTAGTGAGCGATGGGAATGTTTCAGGAAAAACTGGGGAGATTTTCCGTTTTAAATCGGGAGAGACAGATTTCAGAGTCTTCAGGTTCTTCAGGGTTTTAGAAACTGGGGATGTATCTCCCAAGTCCAGGGGGGTTGGTTCTGGTTGTGGGGGCTCTGTAGGATTTGACTTGGCATCGGACAGGGACGTAAACCTGAAGATGGATTTTAATCTATTGAGACTTCCCAGATAATGCAGATTATGCTGCTGTTTCTTTTCGGTGCTTTCAGGTTCGGAAATTCCTTCTGCTGAAGAACTTGACTGGTTCTGATTGTCTTCTAGGCTAGGCATGTGGACATTTGGAGTTGGCGGGCTTTGGTCCGGCTCGTGAGGAGTCTGTTGGCTTGGATGATCGACTTGGTTTTTTTGACTTTGAAGGTTTTGCAGGGTTTGGGGATCCGGTGGACTTTGCGGTGCTTGCAGGGTTTGCAGGTCCTTAAAAAGAAATCGGGTCATGGAGATAGACCGGGATCGAGATAATGACTTCCCCTTATTGATATCAAGCGACGGAGGAACTTTCCATATGCTATCATTTTCTGAGTCGGTGGTTTTGGAGCTGCTGGGCGTGAACAACGTCTGGTATAAATTCACCATGATGGGCAAGTGTAGAATGATATGAATCAATTAAGGTAGCCTTCGACCTGGACGTAGTGCTTGTATGCGGGCAGTCTTTTCGTTTCCCCGGAAAAGCCAAAGTCTAGAGGTAATGCTGGAGTATTGCAATTTGGATTTATTTCGTCTGGGCGAAAACTTATGCAAAGCTTTAAAGTTTGGGGTTGGAATGATTTTGGAAGCCCGGGGCTTTTTTCTTTTCGTTTTTTAGGCCGAGTGTCGTGGGAGAAATCAATTATGGCTGAGCACACAAGGCTCGCGAGCATACAAGTGAAGGAAAAAAAAAAAGAATCTGACCTGCGAGGGTCTGGGTTTTCTTTCTGCTGAGTCCAAAGGTAAAAAAAAAAAAATTGGATTCGTTTTTCTTCAAGAAAACACGAAAAAAAAAAAACAACCGCCACGAAACAACCGCCAGAAAACCGATTTCAGCAAAAAGTCTTAATGAAATTTGTTTCTCCAGATTCGCCTGGTTCCTATGTAGCGGTTGATTTTAAAGGAAAAAGTATAATTCTAACAACACCCCTATAAATTTGGTTCTTGGGCGGGGTGGCTTCTGTGGCGGGCGCAAAAAGTTTAGGGGCGCGCCCCGCCAAGTTTCCTGCAGCGGGAACGCGTGTTGTATTCTCCGATCCCTCACCATATAAAATCCCATTAGACAGGAGGAAAAGGCGGGGAACAAATCATTTTATCCACAAAGCACAAGCACCAAGCTATGAACGGACCAAACATGGGAATATTATGGGCGTTTCATTTTGTGAACAGTAATATTGCAAGTGCTTAACTACGGGATTGTTTTTTTCGAAATTTCCCTTGGTTTCGACCCCGTTTGTGTGACCTTTTCTTGCTGTGTTGTTTAGGAGTTGCAAAAAGAAAATAGTCGCCGGGCGGGTTTTTTTCTCTCCCCAAACCAGTAACCCAAGCGGCAAATAGGGCCTAATGTGGCAGTAAGGGTTGAGGAGCGCGGAAAATTAAAGCTTGGAAGAACGGGCCGTGGTTACCTGCAGGACGGGTATCTCGAAGATTCTATGTGCACGTTAATGGAACAAACCTGGGCACACCTTTGGGCCCCGTCGGTGGCCTTGTTTTCGGGAGTGCAGAACACTGGTGCTTGGGGTATTCCTCAAGTGTGAAGCAGATTGTGAAGATTAAAGAAGAAAACTTTTGAATTTCCATTTAAGAAAAGGGGCGGGTAGGGGAAAAGACAATATCATGAGCAGATTTGAAAAATTGGTAGAATATTGAAGAATTTTGAAGAATTTTGAAAAATTACCTGCTCATGGCGACCCTGGCAATGCTGAGACCGAGGGCCTGGCTGAAGATGGGGCCCAGTTTCAAGGCGCACTAAACATGCTTGACAATCTCAATACAGCGACATACGTCCAAAAAAAGAACACCTTTTCTGTTCTTCTGTTTTGAAACTTTGCTTCGGAAGAACGCAGAAACAGCTACTTTTCAATTTATTAAGAGCACATCACTGATTTCCAATTCTATGCTTTGAAATATTTCCCGTTTCTTCGGGCCATCGCATAGGCCCTAGCGCTGACCCTGATCTGGCCCTGGCCCTGGCCTACCAAGCGCGCGCGCCCTCACCTACTTGGCCCATCAAGCAGTGCTCACTTCTATCAGAAGCCTTCACAGCCTCTGTCTACACGAAATAAGCCTACACATTGGCACCCACTATTGGCTCAAATCTGGATTCAAAATATTTCCGTCCATTCATTTCCTTTCATATATCTGTCTTCTCTAAGCGCTGCAAAAGAGCGCACCCCAATTCGTGCAACGTGAAAAGACACCTCAACCTCCACACCTCTCATCGCATGCTGCTAGATTCTCTTATATCCCCGGAACAGATTCCTTACGAAGAGTCATTGCTTCAAGATACACATAATGAAACTTTATGGCTTGAATATGTGGAAACGTGTGGCTCCGACTTCCACAAGGCCGTGTTTATTCTAGACCGTGCTGTATCGGAATTGCCTGCATCCACGCTTCTATGGAACACATACCTCCAGCTACCCTGGGGATCCCAACACAAAGACCAGCTCCTAAAGCTATATGAACGAGCTTTAGTGGTCCTTTACGATACCCCGGCCTTTTGGATTAAGTATGTGGATCTTCTCCATGTGGAGAAAAGCGAGCCAGGTCGCGCAAGGCTTAGAAAGGCCTTGGATATGGCTCTCTTCAGCTTGGACCGCACACAGCACCCCCGATTTTGGGACATCTACCTATCTCTAGCAGACGAGATGGCAAACACAGATGCTGCTGCAATTTACGCCCGTTTCTTTGAAGTTCTGCTGGACGAATTGCCCAATGGTCCTGCCAGAACCCCTCAGCATTGTGTCTTGAAGGTTGCGGAGTACGGCGATTACACCCAGGCACTCAACCTCTTCCAAACCTTAGCACAAGCAAACCCCCGTCCGCTGCGGCTGCACGCGGAGTTTGTGCTTGATTTTCTCCAGCTCTTACTGGCGGCTACGGCTTTTCGTGCCGACGCCTTCGTTGAAAAAACCGCTCGAAATGCAGCTTTGGATACACCCGAATTGGCCAAAAGGTATTTCCTTGCAGTAGCCGCATACCACTCGGCAAGACAGGCGCTCGAAACGGCCCGCCATTTCCACGCGCTTGCGTTTGAGGCAGCCACGTCTGTATCGGACATCATAGAGGTGTTCGACATTGTCAGCAATTGGGAGGAGAATCAGCTCGAGAAGCTCTACGAAAGTCAAGCATACGACGAGCTCAAACTCCGCATGCGGTCGTTTCGGAGGCTACTTGATGTGCAGCCGGTCCTTGTTAACGACGTACTCATTAAGGCCCACCCCCATTGCGTCGACCACTGGCTCGAGCGTGCATCTATTTACCAGGAGAAGCAGAATCCTGCCGAGGTCATCGGCACATATGTAGCAGCCATCCGTCGCGTCAACCCGTTGAAAGCCACTTCCACCCACGGAAATACCATGGCTAGTCTCTGGATCAAATATGCAGAGATTTATATCTCACAAGAGGACCTTTCGACGGCCAACGTGATCTTCTCACACGCGGTAAAGTCCCAGTTCCGTACCCCCGAGGAACTTGCGCAGCTATATATCGCATGGACAGAGATGATTTTCATGGTATCTGATGATGAAGCCTTACAACATCTCGAACAGGTGCTCTTTGTGCCACCCAGCGAAGCCACGCCCGACAAACTTTCCCCCAGCAAAGCATCCTCTAAGGAGGAAGAATATGCCGAAAAGAAGTCCGTACATGCCCAACTCTTCCGCAATGGCACGCTCTGGGGATTCTACGTCGATATGCTCAAGGCCATGATTGAGGAAGACCACGATAATCTGCGTATTTACCAGAAGTTGGGCAGCGCATATGCCAAGCTTTTGGCGCTACAGATCATCAGCATTCGGCTGCTCTTGGACTATGCGGACTTCTTGGACCAACATGAGGGTCAAGGTAAAAGCTTTGTGGCATACGAGGCGGGCATCCGCAATTTTAAGTCTCCACAAGCGCAATATCACATCTGGCACGTTTATCTCGATAAAGCTATACAAAGCCTCGAAAATGATGAACAAATCAGAGATCTCTTTGACCGGTGCTTGAGTAGTGAGATGCCTGGTTTCCATGCCTGTGACATCTACATGCGGTACTTCAACTTTGAAATGGCCAGAGCGAATGTTGTCCGTGCCGTCAAGATCATACGTGAGGCAATTGCGTACTTAACGCGGACCTTCTCGCTACCTCGCTACACAAGAGAAAACAGAAACAAAATTGCTGACGATAAGTTTGTTCTTTATTCCAAGGTGGCAAGTGTGGTGCTCGGTAGCTTACATGACAATAATCTATACCGAGACTTCATGACGGAGGCTCTCCAGGATGGCCAGTTGCCGCTTGCCCGGAGTATTGACCTTGGCCTTGAATTTATCCAGTTTGAAACAAATCAAAAGGAAGTACATCGAACAAGGGCGCTCTTTAGATATCTAGCTGGCCTAGGTCACCCTGACGCCCATGTCATGAAAAAGGTGTGGCAGAAGTGGCAAGAATGGGAAGTGGACAGCGGTACCGAGGAATCCTACAAACAGTTATTGAAAGCCCGGAGACAGATTTTGAACGAGTATAAAGATGTGAAAGACATCAAGTCGGACATCAATCCTATGGGATTCGTCATGGCCGAAGCAAAGCCAGTTACGACTACAGAAGATACAGCAGCTCCAAAGAACCCCGATGTCATAGAATTAGATATGGATATGTAAAAAATGTGTCATTAAACATTAAGCAATGTGCTTGGGTATAATCGTAGCATCATAACTTCTTGAAGATTTCTTTCCACTTGTCGAGGAAAGACTCTAGGTTCATCAACTGATCGTTGGAATTGTTGAGCTTGATGGACTTGTTGCCCCTCACAAGCTCGCCACAACTGTTCCAATTGAGGTGATAGTATTGAAATATCGTGAGCAAGAATCCTTGAAGTAAGTTAACAAATTTCTGTTTCTTGTTCTTAGAACGAGAATGGATAACCAAAAGTTGGAGAAAAACACCAATCAAACTTAATGACGAAGAAGCTGAGAACACCAGATCAAAGTCATACTCAGAGACCCCATCTGTAGAGCTATCTGAACTACCTTTCGCGCCACCCTCCGAGTCTGAGGAAGATTTAGCGGATCTGAATGCACCTTCAGCCACAATAGGGGTGGATGGGGCGCTCAAACTCAAGGGGAGCCTATCATTAAGCTGAATGATGATCTCAAAAAGAGAAGTCGAGCTGAGGTGTTCGAATTCCTGTAAACTGGAAAACCTCTTCAAAACCTTGTACACTGCGCTAGACAGAGACATTTTTGAAAGATCGCTCCAGCAAGACAATTTCTTGTTGAGTGAACTGAAGACATCGGCATTGAAGATCTCACGATCAAACAATTCTATAAGGATGCAAATGTTGGAGAAAGATTCCGTGTTCTGGAACATGATCAAGAACGAAGGAATCACAAAGATTTGATGGTGCTTTTGAAGACCACCATCTGAGAAGGACTTCAAGTAAAGCAAGCGTCTAAATTGTTCACGGAAAAGGCGAGAATCGAAATGAGCATTCTCAGTTTCGGCCATCTGGACCAAGAAATTTCTGAAAAGGGGTCTCTGCATCACCTGCTCTATCATGTGACTAAACTCGGAATCCTTGGTGGCTTTCATTTGTTGAGAGAGACCAGTCACCTTTTTCTCTAGTTGCGCAAGGCTTTTTTCCACGGACTCAGAGAAATCCTTTCCGGAGCTAAGGAGTAGGACCTTCATGTAATAATCAAATCTGAATTTGGACGAGATGAGAGTTTCCCAATTCAACTTACGGTATTTCTCGCGGTCGTAGTTTAACTTGCGGTCGAAATCCTTATCGTCACTCATCAGCATCAACTTGAACCAACTTTGTTGGTTTGCAACCGCCAGAAGCCCAAGATCTCTACGCATCTTCTTAGCGTTCTGCGTGCTAACTTCGAAATCAGTGATGACCCTGTGCAACTCCTTGTGGTGTTTGGTTCTGTCCGTGGTATTCTTTGGAGGCAAATTGATTGGACGAGACTGGTCCACCAATTCGAGCTTTTCCGGAGAAATCAAACTGAGATCTTCAACGGAACTTTGCGACTTGACAAAGCTGGGCATTCTATCAGTAAGCTGTTGGTCTCTAGAAGCACGTGCGAGCATAGAGTAGGAAGCCGATCTTTGGGTATAGAAGTCCGAGATATTGTTGCAGATCTCAGTGTCATTTTCAGAGCCCGCAAAGGAAGAATTTCTAGGAATTTCATTCTCGTTTATACTGGCATTTCTTGCAACAAAGCGCAGTTCATGTTTTGCCGAAGGGACCCTTTCCATGCTCAAATTTGAACGGGACAAATTACCCGGAAGAGGACACGGCCTCATGGATTCGGAGTGTTTATGTGGGTACTTGTTATCGTCACCTGTGACAATATCCTTGCGTGAAAGAAGGACACTCGGCACGGACTCTGTTCTTCTGGTGCGGTAGATCTCTCCATGGTTTTTAATCACTGGGACGTTAAACACCAAATCCATATCATTGGTGAGGAGCTCGTCATCATCGTCATTTTCCTCGTAGAGTTTCTTGCGGAGCTGCTTACGTTCCTTCGTTTCCTTTGGGTTATAGTAGCGAGTCTTTGAGCGAGACAACATAAAAGAAGAGGTGGTGGATGCTTGTCGAGAAAGAGTCGGAAGCAGGTTTTGGTAGGTGGCTTGCTTTTTGAGCTCTAAAACTGAGGTTGTAGACGAGGCACGAAGTTTTGGAGGCACGGGCGGTGCCGGCGGGAGTTCAAGCACAGACTCTGTGGAATACGGAGGTGGGTTTTTTAACGTGATCGTAGAGAGTGAGCGGTTGAGTTGGTCAAGGCTGGCATCTTTGTTTTGGCTTTGCGAGTCGCTCACCGTGTTTGTTTGCAGGTTTATGGACTTGACAGTGACACTGTCCACATCTACGGCAGAATGGGAGGACATTTCGGTAGCAGCAGACGGCGATACAGTAGAGTCGCCCGGCTTGGTGTTTGAGTAGGAGGAGTAGTTGGTCATAGAGCTGAGGCGGGAGTCCATGACGTCAAAGGGCGTCAGGACAACCAGAGAAGCATCATCGGAGTCCTTGGAGGCCTCGGCAGAAAACGCTGAGGAGTCGGACGCCGGTCTGGGGCGGGCCGCCGAAGAGTGGGCCGCTGGAGCACTCGCCGCTGAAGAATTAGCCGCCAAACCACCAGCCGCCGAGCCAGCCGCCGAGCCCACCACCATCGGCAGCAGCGCCGTGGTGGAGGTGGAGGTGTTGGAGAGGGTAAGGGTTAGTTTTGAAGCAGATGTTTGCAGCGTGGCAGAGTTCTGGCTCAACCGAGCAAGGTAGTATTCGCTGGGCCGCTTGGACTCGGGAAGACTGTTGAGACTAGATATCAGGCCCACCCGGCGAGGAACGGGTTTCTTTTTGGGGCCCACACGGTGGTGGTCGCCTGTGCTAGCAAAGGAAATGTCATAGAGGTTTTCGTTGAGCGAATGAGTGGAAATGTTTTGATGCTGCATATTTGAAAGTCAACCTCTTGGTTTTGTGTGTTTGTGTTTGTCTTGTCTTGTTGTGTTGTTGTTGTTGTTGTTGTTATTTCTTATTTGTTGTTTTCCGAAATTCAAAAAAAAAAAAAACACCGCAATAGCAGTAGCGTAGCAATAATAGCAGAGTGGTGGTGATGGAGCCGGATAAATGGCCCAAGTTAGCGAGAGTATGGGTTGAAAACAGATGAACAAACAAAAAAAGTTATGTTGGCAAGCAGGTCAAATCTCAGCAGGGGAAATCTTGGGCTTAAACAGGCTGAGCGGAACTTTCTCAAAGCGAGATCTTGCGGAATGGGAAAACGAGTGAATTGAGAGGTAGCGCCAGGGGTAACAGCAACGCAAAAAAAAAAAATAACAAACGGAAAGAGTTCAAAGGTACACACTTGGTGTGGAATAAAATTAATTGACACCGAGAAAAACACAAACAAGGACTGAGTTGAGTTATGAGGTTATGTTTGCTTTTCTGGCGAGGGTGTTTCTTTTCTTTTTCCGGGTTTAAGGGCCTCTTTCTTTTTCCTTTATTTTTTTTTTTCCTTTTTTTTTTTTTTTTTTTTTTATTTTGAGGGCGGCTCGCTCTTTTAGGGGTCTCTTTTTTCTTTTTTCGTGTGCTCTGGTGGAGCACAGCGGGATTATATGTGGGCTATTTATTTTTCACTGGCGGATTTAGCAATGGGGAAGGGTGGACGGGTATGCCCTGCAGGACAAAAAGCACTAGTTAAATAATGAAACGCGAAAATAGAGAAGAGTACGAGAACGAAAAAAAAAAAATAACTTCCAGCATGGCATCAAATGTGACATCGAATGTATTGAAAAGTTATAAATACCATCCATAAACTAGGGGCACCCGCCGGATCAGGTGGAGTGAGGTGGAATAGGCAGGAATAGACGCACGGGCGCGCCCAGGTTCGTCGCATTCGTAAGTGAGAAGCCGCGACGCGCAACGGCAAATGGAGAGCAGGCACATAACCACGGGCTTTTTTTTTACTTTTTTTCTCGCTGCGGAGCAACCCAGCATACTGAGATGGTAAGTTACAGGTTTCAGGGGAAATCGTTAAGGTTAAGGTTAAGGTTATGGGGTTGGGTTGTGCTTTTTACGGAATGCAACAACGGCAGTCTTAAATATTTGGAGGTGGTTTACTCTGATTACTATGCTTTCTTTGATTTCTTTGCGTTCTTTGTTTCATCGTCAGCTAGATAAGGCGTGATGGGGTGTTTCTTATCACTGCTTATCTTGACTTTTGCATTTTTCTCTTCACCTGTCTGGATAGACCTAATCAAGAAGACGCTCCAGCACGCTCACTCGAGATTGGTGTTTTGACTTGATACGCCACGCCCCGGTGCATTGACCTTTGTTTGTTTGGTATTCCTCCTATGTTTTAGTTTATGTTGGCAAAATACGTGTAGACGTGTTTTTTATATTACTATTTTTTTTTCTTTGTTTGATTTTTTCGTGCATGGCCTTCGGGAACACTGTCAGGACGCCGAGATGCCGAAATGCCGAAAGGCCGAAATCCCGGCCCAGCCTTCTCCCTCAAATCCCGGCAGGGCATTCGCACAGGCATCATAAAAGAAACCGTTAGAATGGAGATCTAGGAAAGGGGTATGTGTGTCTTGACAGAAACGCCAATGTTAATCCAGCGGGGCCCGTTTAAAAAGTATGCTTTCTCTGGAAAAAATAATGTGCTACGGGATATTTTGTAAACTGGCCAGATCTGGTTTTTCTCTTGTTTGCTACCTCCCCAATCCAACTGAGTCCAGGCTTTCTGCGTGCGTGCCTGTTTGTCTGTCTGCCTAACATTAGACGCTGCGCGTTTGTTGACTATCTGGGTGGATATACGGAGAATTTCCAATAAGGCCGGATTCATGGAAGAGGATGTAGAAGGAGTTAAAGAGGAAAAAAAGGAAAGAGGAATCCAAAAAATCCAAAAATGTGGTATAGAAGTTTGAATATAAAACAAAAAAAATAAAAAAGGTTAGGTTAAAGAGGAATAAAAAAATCTAAATGACTATTCCATTGAAACTTTTTGACTAATTTTTCCTGATTTTTTGTATTCCTTTGTCTTTTCTCTATATTTGTTTAATGGACTAAAATACAAACAAAAAATGTTTCTGCATGGTATTTTGTGACTGAATATCAAAACTAGTTTCCGGTAATTTTTCTCCTACGGCTGAGAGTTGGAACCTCTTTCAGCTTCGATGCAGGAATGCCACAACTTTGTATGGCAGCCAAAAACAAAAAAAACAATATTCACATCGAGATCAGAAATGTAAAAAATGCCAAAATCTTCAATAGCTTTGAAAAAATGACTAGTTTTAACCAAACCAAGCTTTTATCAGAAATAAGGTAAAGAAAATTGTCACTCACAAAAGTATTCTTTTTGTAAAAAAAACTTTTTTTGACTGGACAAGGGGTGCGAAGGCACGCCCAAAAATTTTCCTGAAATTTTTTGTATTCAACTTTGTCTTTTCTATGAAACGAAAATTTTTAACAATATTTGTTTAAAGGGTTATACCACGAGAGATCAAAAAAAAGACAGAATCAAAAAATACCAAAAGGACATGTAAAGTGAAAATCAACGTAAGTAAAGAGAAAGAGGGGGCCATTATTGCCCAAGAGAGTTGTTTTCTGATTTACTGATGGAATACTAGCCTTCAAAGAAGCTACCCCACACTAGATACCTTTGGGCATTTTTCGGTTTTCTGTCGCAAGCACAGTCGGATAACCCTTTGTACAAGTACCGTGTATTAAATGAGGAATGCTCGGCCTTTTTTTGTGATATGATCAACCTTGAAACAGTGATAAAAGAAAATGGGGCAGAAAGTGTCGAAAAAATATAGATGTTAACAGGATCCCAGCCCGTGTATGAATTGCACAATTGTTTACCGGTTCATATGCAGTAATATACAATAATTTTCACGATCCAAGACAAAATCTTGTGCAATAATTACAGACGAATTAATAAGTTGACTTACAGTAATTTGTTATCTATTAGATTTTCATTACAATGGTGAAGAAAACATTACCATTCATTTACTGTTGTTAATCTCCAAAATCACAATTATAATCTAATTATATTAACATCATTTTTTAGTTCTTGAGGTATCAAAATTTGAAAAATCATTAATGAAAATCAACATGTGAAGACCTGTAGGTTCATCATCCCAATGAAGGAATGTTTCCGGAGCATAGACGTCATTATTGGTCGAATATTTCCAAATACTCGTGAACGGGGTGCAACAGTGTCCATATGTGGATCAAGAATATAGGGGGCATGGTTTCACCTTAACACTACACTTATGTGTGTTTTGTGCAGCCTCTACCTTTACCACGACCCCAACGCAAGCTTCATATCCATAATGTTTTGTGACACCCAACCTTGCTGGGTCTAGATTGTGTGCTGTTTATGTTGGGGAACTGACAAATGTTGTCTTTGAGGGTAATTAAATTGAATCGTATGGTATTGGACGGAGACACGTGATATGTGACATCAATAACGTGTGTTTCTGGGTAATAAAGCCGGCCTTTCCGATCATAAGCGGGGTCCTACTTATAGAACTCCAGAACATCTCTTCACGAAAATTCATCAGACGAAAGATTTCGTTATTTTCTATCGTTGACCGCGCGACGCTCCCAATTCCATAGGATAATAAACTGTGGGGATAGTTTCCATAAAAGACTGATTTGACAGCCTAAAAACTGATGTTAAACAGTCTTCTGATGTGATGGTCAATAAACCTATCAAAAACCAACCCATCAAAGAAACTCCAAACTCTTGTACGACCCCAGTCCGATCTTCACATCGAACGTATTGTGCCCTCATTATCAAAACTGATGATTTTACCGACTCCAAAACTTTGAAAAAGGTAATTTCCATCAGAAAAAGAAGTCTGGTCAAAGCCCTTCAATAAAACAAATCAAATATACAGAGAATTCCCCCGAGATGCCTCTATCGAAAGCGATCTTTGAAGGTGATTTTAATAGCCAATGCGCCCCAGCAATTGCTCTTATATCTTATCAGGTAATCGCCACAGAGTTCAAACTCGTCCACCCCATTAAACGATAGCGTTCGCCTAAAGTTGTAGCCTGGTTGCTTCTTCAAGAGAAATCCTGTTTGTGGTCGGTGGATCAACTTGAGCCTGCCATGTTCACCCACACTCAAGAACCGGGTGGTTTTCGATAGCCACACTATGCCCCTGACGTCATATTCGAATCCTGATCTTTGGTCGCTGATGTACAATCTGTTGCCATAGACTCGTAAGTTGATTTCCACAGACTCATTGCCCATCTTGGAAATGTACATGCTTCCTACGTGGTTGGTATCATAAGTAAGACCCACCGTGAAAAGTAAGAGCAAGATCCAAGGGAGCATTATTGCAAAAATTTGGAGTACTTTTAATCTTTGAGCCTTTTGACTGTGTACAGAGACGAAATTGACAAAGGATCAGCAATAATTTCTTGAGTACACCACCGACTACCAGTCCCACCCTTTATATACTCAAAATGTTCCCTAAGCATGGATTTCACTTGCGCCTGTGTGGTCGCAGCAGATGAAATAGGGAAGTACCAAAATGAATGCGACATTCCTCATTTGAGGAAATATAACGTTGTTATAATGTTGACTGTGTTAAAATAACTCGTCAGATTCCAAAAGCTGAGCTTTTGGTAGTGTAGCTAAGGCACAAAATGCCCGAGACTAGATTCATCTGCAATCAATTGCTTCCAAGATGTTCACATCGTTCTAATTGCGGCTAGATTAAATTTGGCAGCTGATATTTCAAATCCCGTTTTGAAGTGTTTTCTATTGTATGACCGGAAAGTGTTTCTTTTTTGTTCGTTTCATGTAGCGTCGCTGGATTATGAAATTCTGCTGGGGCGTTCCAACGTGAAATCTGCCAGTTATTCAAGAATGAAAACCCCATTTTCTATGGGCCAATGCGAATCCACCGGATGCTCTGAAACAATAAACATTTATGTGGGTCTTGGTTTCTCGGCGTTATTGAGTCCCTGTTTCAAATTCGACGATAAAGAAAGGCTTTGAGAAGCTTCCCTTCATATTGACGATCACTTATTGTCCGTGAAATATTCATATAGTCGTGAGATGAGAAGGTTAATGTGCAACATTATGTTGCCGTACCATGATAATAACACTTGCTGGAAAATCATTTATCCAAAGCCCTAGACAGCTTCGTCTTAATAGTCCATATATGTTTGGGTTTATCCAGTCAGATTTCTCCCGTTCCAACCATGTCAAGTATTTGCCTTTCGTTTGTAACATAAGCGGTAGTCAACAACCTCAACATCAATGGCTTATGAAAGAGATGATCCTTTATATTTACAGCATCTCGTGCTGATCATTGTCTTTGATATATAGACCGACCGCAATCATGGAGTCGAGAAACTTAAGAAATCAGCAAAATCAGCATAGAGCGGAATTAAAGCTGTTTTCCTGTTTTGTTTTGTTTGGTTGCAGTTTAGCCTCTGGAAGAAAAATTAGGAAACGGTCCCTTTTTAGATTGAAACTTTTGTTGAGTGTCTGAAACAAGGGTATAGCCTCCATGCAAATGCCCCGGCTGTGCAGAAATCCAATACAAGGAGGATTTCATCTTGCGTCATGCTTGAAACACTGTTGATATTTCCGGGTAATTCTGATAATTCTTTGGTTGCTAGAGCCTCCGCCATCAAAGGGTGGTAATTATACTGAAATTTTGTGTCATCACAAATCTCAACAAGTTGAAGAGCCATAATGCCTTTTGAAATAGACCTTATGTCCCTGGGGCTCATGAAGAAGAGTTTGAGATCAATAAATGAAGAAGGGTACCCACTAAGCAATATAGTGATAGACATTTGGAAGGTCGCTGTCTCTTCTCAAATACTCTTTCTCTATCAAATCCTCGACCTGTTGTTTAATGTGAACCATGGGAGGAAGAAACCGGTTCTGTAACTGTTTGATGATTTCCTCAATCAACTCATTGTGTTTGAGAGATTGTCGAGATTTCATAGTCCGTACAATTGCAGCATTGATCAAATGTTTACGTCCTTCGTCTATGTTGTTCTTAACCTCGTCGACCTCGTCATTTTTGTTTTCAGGGCCCTTTGGTGCATCTGATTTGACCGTAAGAACTTTCACCTTAGTAGATGGCGACTTGAACTTGCTGTTCAACTTAAAGATATCAGTATCGTTAATATCCTTGGACATGGGCAGTTTCACCAAGAGTCGCAGTCTTGGAGCCACTGCTATCGATCTCAACTGCCGCTTGAGGTCGAATTCGGGGATTTTTGTGAGCTCGGAGATTTCCACGTATGTCAATTCACGTTGTTCTTCAAACGCCAGCACCGGATCACCGTCTGCATCCGTCGATTGGGGTGCAAAAAGCATCATGATCACACCGCCGTATGTGGACAAATTGATATCGTAAGTACGCGACGGGTAGGTGATCCGGAGGTCCATTTGACCAAACTTTGGGTACCACGACAACGCCTTGTTATCGTTACGTTTACCTGTGAGCCAGAATTCCTCAAATACCTTCATTGTTTCGCGAAGCTGGGTCGGCCAGATGATTCCGGTACTGCCGTCGTCCTTGGTCTGGTCCTTATGGTCTTTTGTCAAGGACTTAGGCCATTCAGATAGGTTGCAGATCTTAAGCTCGAGCTCGGCAAGCTTGAGGTTATTCTCGGTCATGTGGCGCTTCCATTCAGCGGTCAATTCCGCGGACAGCGTGACGTCCTTCTTCATCTTAACAATCCGCTCAAGATAGTGACTATCCATGAACACCTCCTCCCATAACTTTCCGAGGACGAGGTCTTCGATGTCACCGCCGCCGCCCATTGTAGACGCAGACGTGGAGGAAGTCTTTGCGTTGAGGAACCGTTTGGCAAAATGGGCGGCGTAGTGCGCCTCAAACGCATACTTGTCCTCGACCAACTTCAAAAATGCAACCACCTTACGGAAAAAGTCCTCGGTCTCGTCAATAGCATCGGAGTCATCAGCGGCAGCGGATTTCTTTGACGTGGCGGGTTTCGAAAACTGCTTGATGTAATGGTCTATGTACACCGATAAGAGCTCGGCGGCGTTCAACGTGGGCGCGTCGGATTTTTTCTTGAGTCGGCCGCCAGGCACGTTTATGAACTGCTTGACGGATGCGAAAACGGTGAACTCAACGGTGGGGTCGGCGTCAAACGCGTCTGTGACGAGCAGGCCCAACTGTCGCTGGTATTGCAACACAGAGTCGATCCAACCAAGCACAAACGGCGTGGCGGCATAAGTGACGGGGGGCTTTTTGGCACCACTAGCCGCCGAGAGTGACGCCTGCTGCTGGAGATGGCTAAGCACTGCCTGCGGAAGGCGTAACCCTTGTTGCACAATGAGTTCTCTCAAGCGGACCTTAAGCCGCTTGCGTTCTGGGTCAATACGGCCCTCCAACTCGTAGAGCATGTGTAACTCTTTCGTGAAATCTGGCAGCGACAGACCCAGAACCAGGGCCAGGGCCGAATTTAGTTTGCTGAGGGCGCGAGCGAACACAGGTTCAAGCCAGTACAGTAGACCCTGCATTTCTATAGGGTAGACCATGACGTGCTCCAACTTTCCGCGGATAAGAATGTTGTTCATGAGTTGGATGAGTTTGGGGTAAGTCTCGGTTCGAAGGAGCGAGGTGGAGCCGGATCCCGACGTCAGGAGCGCCAGGAGCCGTGCCTCCTCGTCGTGAATAAGGCGGTAGGTTTCATGAAGGTACAGAGTGCCCAGCAGCGCAGCCAAGGCGTCGTCAGCCGCCGCGGAAAAGTAGGCTTCCAGGCGCAGAAGCAACTCGCTTTCAAACAGGCCGTGGTAAAGGTCGGCTTTGGGCGAGTCCAGCGGCAATTGGGTGCCCGGTAAGTCCGTGGACACCACCTCCAACATGGCGATCATTTTGACAACATACAGCCGCGTGGAAAGCGCCTCGGAGCGCAGTTTGGCGATCTCGTGGTTGAGCACCGATACCAAGTGGCGTGCCACCTCCATGGAGTTGTGCCGGAGGAAGTGGGTCTCGAATAGAATGACGCCCAAGTCGTAGATCAAGAGTTTTCTGCACTCCTTGACATAGACGCGGTTTAAGTACATTAAAACGTCGCTGATAAACTTCATCAGCTGGAGGTGAGCGGCCCATTCGTCCGCCATGGCCTTGAGGAACTCCTCGTGGGTGTTTGTAAGGGAACTTTCAAGAATTTCAAGCACCCGGGTGCGTCGTTTTTGAAGATGATGACCAATGAGCACAGAAACGTCGTCGTAAAGTCTGCTGCCGTGTTTCTGGAGCACCACCGTGTAGGCAATTCGATAGAGTTGCTCGTACAGAAGCAGCGACACGTTTTGGTTCTGGATGTGGCCAATTGCACTTGCAATTGTGTGCCACAGGGCCTCGTAATCGAAATGGGCCTTGGAACCGGGTTCCGCCGCGGTATTAAGTTTGCGGGGCGGGCGGATTTTCGACCGTCTGCTGCCTGCGGGGATCATAGTGGGCGGTTGGGTTTGTTTGGTGGTGAAAACGTCCAAGAATGTTTGTTTTTGGTGGAGTTTGAGTGTTTTTAGTGATTTTTTTGGCGCTTTAGGCGACGGCCGGGTGCATTTCTGCTAGCGATCCCAGGAGCGGCACGCTCAAAGACCCGTGCCTCCGGGGAGAAATTGGGAGTTTTGTGGTGGGGGACAAAAATGGGGTTGGTATTTTTGGGGCGGGCAATTTTATGGATGTGATTGTTAGAGGGATAGGGCTCAATGTGTTTTTTTTAATGGTTTGGGTGGGTTTGGGTGGGGGTGTGATTTATGGTGGCAAAATTGTTGCATTTGAAAAAATTATGGGAGGGTGAGAAATGACTGCGAAAACATGAGTGGAGATGAAAAACGGGAGGAAGTGAGAACAGAAGACCAAAAAAGGAAATAAATGATGAGGAAATGAATGGTGAGGCGCCAAATGATGATGAAATTAACCACTTGGGGGTTTCAAAATGGGCATCCGGGAAAAAAAAAAGAAAAAAAGAGCATGGCGTATAGTGTACATACACTGGGACGGTGTTGCAAATGCCTGAACCACTGCTGTTGGCATAAAACTAACCAAACGTGTATTTCACACTTCTATAACTAATAGAAGAGGAAGACGAAAATGGGAAACCCAAACGCTTTCCATACCCCCGGTGCACTTGTTTTCCGGAGAAATCCATGCCGGCCAATTACCGAGAAACGCAGCCATGAGGATTATTCACGGTGGATTTCGCTTATTTCCTCCTGGATGGACCACGAATCAAGCTTGAGAATTTGAGGCCACGGTTTGAGGAGTAGCCATGTTCTGGAAACCAAGGCGGTGCTCCATGCGCTTAAGCAACCTTCCTACCCTTGCCCTTTCCGAGGACAATTGTCCTTTATATAGGAACTCCCTGAAAGATCGGCAAATGTTTATTTTGCCTGAACTACCGGCAGTGTGGTATGTTTTAAGATCAAAAAGCGGTGTTTTCTACAGCACTAGACATATGTGTAGCCTGGAAAGTTCCAGCTGCTCATTTTCAATGGGTAGAAGGAAGACAATCAGAGGAAGGGGAGACACAACAAAACATGACTATGTCTCCCTGTAAGAAAAATTCCAGCGTCTGTCAAAATGACATCACCAGGTTAAACTATGTAACATGCTCACCATTCTTTCACCAGATTCTTCCACCAGATTCTTCCACCAAACTTAACCTCAAGTGGACTCAAACAACGGTTTGTGCCAGAACCCCATCAAATGAAATCGCTTAACATCTCCTTTCAGAATTGTTGCCCGGTGGCAAAAGGCCTCGCCGTCTGATACGCCCAACGGATCGGCCAAAGGCTTAATGTCCAACATATCACAAAGTTCACCGGGGATCACTGCCTGATGAGAATCAACAGTTCGACTATAAAATGCCATCGAAACAAGATCTTCAATGTTTCACACACCGGCATACCCGAAGAAGAGGACGAATTAAGCTGGGCCCCATGGTTTGGTACGGCCCTCAAACTTAATCAGCCCTGGCTTGCCCATTAAAATCGATTATAAATGAATCTGCCCCAAGAATACCCCGAAACTTCGGCTAGACCATTACGGACTGTAAATCATGAAAATAGCCTCCGTCCGAAACATCCCAAACAATCTCAAAAATGGTTGGGCAAAAGACTTCGCCGTTTTCAAAAATCGAGCAACAACTTCCAAAGGTTTTATTGCCAGGAGAGGTCAATCGACAGTCAGGCCAAAGGGTTTGCTAAAAACACGTCTATACAGTATTTGACGAGGGGGTTAAAAAGACTACACCGTGGCCATTGGAAAGAATCGGAAATAGAAACTCCTTCTAGGGAAACTAAATCAACTTTTATAGAAATGCGGAAAGGATGGATATAAGTGCAATTGAAAACACAGTCTCCAGGCCGATTCCAAATGATGGCCTCTATGAATCCAACGTCTCCATAAACCTAACATCGAACAAACTGGCCCGGATCCATCCGTAAATGGCGTTGTTTCTTGAAAATCCTATTTGTGTGGTAGCGAAAGTGAAATTCTTCATCACGAGCAATTCCATTGCTACCACGACTCAAATACTTTTCAAAGGACTAAGTATTAGCCTTTTCCAGTGTACTAGTGACCCCACAAACATTCTTACCACCACCCGAAAACGGCACCTTCTTTAGAAAAAGAGCATTTTACATGCTATAATTCTACTATATCACACTTAGGTCCCGATACAGATCAGCATTAATCAAATAAACTCAATAGCCGGGAATCACTGAAAAGTCTAAAACGGGGGTTACTAGTATGGGTGCGCATTATTAATTACACGAGAATGAAATATCTGAATATAACCGAGAATAACATCGAGTAGAAGTAACCGGAGAATTAAACAGAAAAGAAAGAAAACACAAGAAAAAAAGGCGTACCAAAGAATCGGAAATAACTCGTTAGGCAACAGAGGGAGGACTTTTCACCTCGCTATTATTAATACGCACGCATCGACCAGAAGCCCTTACTAATTCGAACTCACGACAGAACATTAATATGTGACCAGATAAAAGTTCCTAGCGGTCTCCAAATCATTCAATATAAAAATAAAACAGCAGAAACGCCGACCACCCTTATCTTAAAGCCAAACGATCATCTCTTCACAGCCTCACCAGGCCTGGCAGAAACTAGCACCGTTTCGCCGGTTCCGCTGCGTTCACCACTATGGGGGCCCGACTGCATGCGGTGTCCATGTCCAACATTTGCAACCACCCACTAGTCCCATAAGCAATAGTCAAGGAAACCAGAAAAATACACAGTGTGGCCCATAATTTACACTCACACACCTCTGGTAGCAGCCCCACCTTTCCCACAAACCACAACTAAACCGTCACCATAATTGGCATCCTGCACACAGACCGGCGTCTGGCCCCGGGCTACCGGCATCTCGCCCGGCCTCTCGCCCGGCTTTTGGAGTAGGCCGCACCACCGGCACACTACCAACAGTTTTGAAATTCCGCCGCACTGATTGGCCTCGTGGTGGCGGTCCGCGGCGTCCCCGGTTCCGGCGCGCAACCGGCATGTGTCACACCACTGACTAATTTTTTTTTTTCATTGCTCCAGATAAATACCCTGGGTTTCCCAACCACTGTAGCAGTGAAATCTTTTCACAACATAAACACTTTAAAAATGCCTGCTTCTGCACACCCCAGAACTTTATACGATAAAGTGTTCGAGGACCATGTGGTCCACAAAGACGAATCTGGATCTTACCTCATCTACATCGACCGTCACTTGGTGCACGAAGTGACTTCTCCCCAAGCTTTCGAAGGCTTGAAGAACGCCGGCAGGTCCGTTAGAAGAACCGACTGTACCTTGGCCACCGTCGACCACAACATCCCTACTGCGCTGCGAGTGTCGTTCAAAAACGTCGAGACTTTTGTCGAACAAGAAGACTCCAAGTTGCAAGTGATGACTTTGGAGCAAAACGTCAAGGATTTCGGCGTCACTTACTTCGGAATGTCCGATGATCGCCAGGGTATCGTGCACGTGATTGGCCCAGAGCAAGGGTTCACTCTTCCCGGTACTACGGTGGTTTGTGGAGACTCGCACACCTCCACACACGGAGCCTTTGGCTCGTTGGCGTTTGGTATTGGAACGTCGGAGGTGGAGCACGTTTTGGCCACCCAGACCATCATCCAGACCAAATCCAAGAACATGAGACTCAATTTCAACGGAGACTTGGCTCCCGGCATCACCTCCAAGGACTTGGTGTTGCATGCCATTGGTGTTATCGGTACTGCTGGAGGTACCGGGTGTGTGATTGAGTTTGCCGGTTCTGCCATTGAGGCTTTGTCCATGGAGGCGAGAATGTCCATCTGTAACATGGCCATTGAAGCCGGTGCACGTGCGGGTATGATCCGTCCCGACGAGATCACTTTCAACTACATCAAGGGCAGACCTTTGGCCCCTAAAGGCGCCGAGTGGGACAAGGCAGTCAAGTACTGGACTTCGCTTTATTCCGACGAGGGTGCACACTTCGATTACGACATCAACATCAAGGCCGAGGACATTGTTCCCACCATCACCTGGGGTAACTCTCCTCAAGATGCCTTGCCTATTACCGCCAGTGTTCCTGACCCAGCCAAGGTTTCCGACCCTATCAAGAAGGCCGGCATGGAGCGTGCTCTTGAATACCAAGGCTTGACCCCTAACACGCCGCTCAAAGAGATCACCATCGATAAGGCATTTATCGGCTCGTGCACAAACTCGCGGATTGAGGATTTGCGTGCTGCTGCGCGCGTTGCCAAGGGCCACAAGAAGGCCGACAATGTCAAGTTGGTTTTGGTGGTTCCTGGTTCCGGTTTGGTCAAGAGACAGGCCGAGAAGGAGGGCCTCGATAAGATCTTTGAGAATGCCGGCTTTTCGTGGCGTGAGGCCGGATGCTCCATGTGTTTGGGTATGAACCCGGATATCTTGGACCCTGAAGAAAGATGTGCTTCTACATCTAACAGAAACTTCGAGGGCCGTCAAGGTGCCAAGTCGCGTACTCACTTGATGTCGCCTGCCATGGCCGCTGCTGCCGCCATCAAGGGCCGTTTTGTGGATATCCGTGAATGGCAATACGACACCACCGACGAGGCCGCCATTCAAATCGAGTCCAGTGAGGACCAGGAGTTGCAAGACGCCGTGTACGACCACGAGAAACAGCCCTTGGAGAACTCCGAGGAGCTCGCCGACGACCGTTTGAAGGACATTCCTCAAGACCAGTGTCCAGCCAAGGCCGCTGTTGCTAGCGCGCCTGCTGGTGGTGCCGGTATGGCCAAATTCAACATCTTGACAGGAATCACCGCTCCATTGGACAAGAGCAATGTCGACACCGACGCCATTATCCCCAAACAGTTCTTGAAGACGATTAAGAGAACCGGATTGAAGAAGGGATTGTTTTACGAGTTGAGATTTGAGAAGGACGCCAATGGCAAGGACATTGAGACGGACTTTGCCTTGAACGTGGAGCCTTACAGAAAAGCCGAGATTTTGTTGGTCACAGGTGACAACTTTGGCTGTGGTTCGTCGCGTGAGCACGCTCCTTGGGCATTGAAGGATTTCGGTATCAAATCCATGATTGCTCCTTCGTTCGGAGACATTTTCTACAACAACTCGTTCAAGAACGGTTTGTTGCCTATCCGTCTTCCCCAGGACGTGATCTTGTCGAAGTTGTACCCTGTTGCTACTGCTGGTAAGAAGCTTACAATCGACTTGCCCAACCAACAGATCCTCAATAGCGAGACTGGCGAGGTGTTGGTGGAGCACTTTGACGTGGAGCCTTTCAGAAAGCACTGTTTGTTGAACGGTTTGGACGATATCGGATTGACTCTCCAGAAAGAGGAGTTCATTCTGCAGTTCGAGGCCAGAAGAAAGGACGTGTTTTCCTTCTTGGAGGGTGGCTCCAAGCTCATCAAGCCTATCAAGGGTGCCAAGAAGTCCAAGTATGGTCTCAAGACGCAAGAGTGGTAGACGGTGATGTAACTTAGCATAGAGAGTGGCGACGCTCGTGATATTTATAATGAACTATTTATAATGTGAATGGTTGGGACGTGTAGTATTGTTGGAGAAAGACAGGATTAGCTGGGTCTAACCATTGTTTCTGTTCATCTCGCTAGGCTAGAGCACATTTCTTCCTTTGGAAGAGTTGGTACTCAATATTCTCAGGAAAATTCGACTGCAAATTTCTGCTGCTGATGTCCTCGTCACTGAGAATTCAGAAACAAACATCCTCTTTTGGCACTTCGCATGTTGAATCATTATTATTGTAAAATATCACATATCATGGTATTTATTCGCGAGCGTAACTAATTTACTAGCAACACTGCCTGTCTGCGTAACTATGGCTTCACTGTGAGTGGGCAGCCCAGTGGGTCAGTGAAGCACGTAATTCGCTACGTTTGCGTAACGAGTTTTTAAAAGAATCAAAAGTGATGCCGTGTTTTTGATTCCGAAAGAGCCACTTCACTGTTCATTTCCCAAGGAAGGCGGGCATTCCACGGCATATATACAAATTTTGAAAGCGTATCTCAACCTGAATCGCTTGCTCTGGTTTGGTTAAGAATCAAAAAGGAACATGTGCAACCTCCATATCGTTGACGGCGTCGACGTGGATGTTGGGGGAAGTGTCTCAAAAAAGTGCAAGACTAGAAGGCTGGTTCTGTTTGATGATGTTAATATACCCAAGAGAACCTTGAATGATGATGGCAGCTTAGATTAGCTATGTCCCTTGTCTGACGGACCGGATAATGGCACTGGACAAAGTCATGTAGACTCTGCTCAATTTACTCTGAAAGTATCTATAGAGACTCTTCTCTCGTTTATATCTGTTACATTGCTTACGGCTTCTGTTTTTCCACAAATAAGTACGAAAAACTGTTCAATACGTGATTACCAAATCCAATACGCTACGCATTACGCTTACGCGGAATGTGAACAAAACATTACGTATTTAGTTACGATTACGCAACGAGGTTTTGCGTTACGTTGAATTTTCGTTCGTTACGCGCGTAAATACGCCGTTACGTGCTTTATTGCAGTGGGCCATGATCCGCGCATCGCATTTGACCCTTACTCCGTACATTGCTCCTTAGTAATAAAAAACACCCAACTTGCAAACCCACAAAACCCCGGAAAAACACGAAAAAACCGCCAGAAAACCGTTTGAGCAACGTCACAGGCGAAACCTTCCAATCTGAATCATCCCTTTTGCACTATAAAACATAGATACGACCTCGGTAAATCACGCACGGGTCTCATTAGACATTCAAGACCACTTAAAACCACCTAAACCACCCTAGACCACACCACAAACCACCACCCAACCGTCGCAAATGCCCCCTAAACAAGCCTCCGGTTTCCTCAGAGCTTTCAACCCCCAAACCGCCTTCCAGCGGGCAAAAAGCAACGGCGGGGGCAAAAAACACGACCCCGTGTCGTTGGCCGGCGCCTTGGGCCTACTATCGCCTCTGAAAGACATCACAAAAAGCCCCTCCTACAAGCCTTCGCTCTTCCAGACGCTCCAGCGCGGCTCGGTGTCGGAACAGCTTGCGGAAATCGCCAGCGAAACCGCCCCGGACTTTGGGTTATCGCGTGCCCACCACCAAAACCACATCGAGGCAGTGATGGCGAATTTGCACCACGCTTCCGAGCACGTGTCGTGGTCTACGACCAGTAAAAATGACGCCAAGGGCTCTAGGCCCGGCATATACGCCGGCAAAAGCACCGAAAAGCAGTTGAAGCGCCATATCAAGGCGCTCCGTAACGAAGCCGAGTTGTTGGATCTTGTTCGCGGCTTGTACATGGAAAACAAACTCACTTTGCTGCTCTTCATGGACTTTCTCCTTAGCCGCCATCTCCAGGACCTCTCGAAGCTCCCGTTTGATGTGGCAAACGTAAACCACGCGGCGTTGCTGAAAAATGGCTGGACCACCATCAACTTCACCGAACTCAAGATTCTCCTCTTGAAAAAGTACCACGACATGGAGCAGCCACTAGAAATCATCAAAATCCTCAAGAACTGCTTTATCCGCGAGTTCTTTCCCCTCATAAATACCCACCTGGTGCTGCCTTTTTACGAGCGCATTGTGTGGAAGTTTTACTTCGAGTACATTGGTCTCGGCCAGGAATGCGCCACCATTGAGACATTGGACTCTCTCCGCAGCTCGTTTCTCATTTGGGAGGCCACCACCAAAAACACCGCCAAGACGCTTGACAAAATCGCCCACCAGCACTCGCTCAATACCCCACAAAGGCTTTTCCTCAAGGTGGCATCCTGTGCCCCAGTGCAGAAGAAAATCGACACAGAACTCCTCGTGGGAAAATCGCCACTTTTGTCGGCGCTAAAAAAAGTCTCGTGGAAGTTCAAGATATACAAGGCCGTGGATGCGGAAGATGTGGCGTCGCGGGCATTTGCGTTTTCTTTGATGCACTCGTTGGAGGATCTTCTTGGGGAGCATTTTCTGGGCGACGGCGATTCTGATAATATTGCGGGACTCTTAAGCGAGCTCCGACAAGAAAGATCCCAAATGATTGCACCTGGCGTTTCCGAGCCGGAGCTCGAGTGCACTGCTCTGTTTGCACATTAGACGGGTGTTTGGTGTGGTAGAGCGAGAATCTTTTGGCAGATCCCCGATCCTGACAGGTTCTACGGATGGATACGTGTTGCTGCCCAAACTTTACAGGGGAAAAGGAGAATTTGACATGGTCCGAGTGAACCATTCTTGGAGGCCAGAACCTGTTTGGTGTCCATTTGCAACATTTTCGACATGCTCATTTACGAGGTTCCTTTAGTAGGATTCTGGCGTGATGTCGGCGGTCATGTTTGATTGTGGACCATTCCATTGGATGCCACTTGGTGTAGATGAACAGTGTTGTGGGAAGAATGTGTTTCCAGAAGAGTGGGTAGGTTCCCATTTGCCTCTCTATACAACGTCTGGGGTTCTTTTCAGGCATCTCGTTTGCGCACTAGATCACGTTGCGCTTACAACTGCTGGAGGGCCTAGTGTCAAATGACACGAAATGGATAGAATGCGTGGAGGATCCGGTCGCTTATATCTGCATACATTGGATCAGAACGTGGGTTCAGAAACGGTGTCGCATACTTTGCCATTTCTAGACCAGACCGCAGAAAACTGGCAATGCAACGTTTCTTGAGGATGTGATATTTTCATCATTCTAGTTGTGAAGGGTCTAACAAATGACAGAATGCGCGAAGTGGTTATCGATGCGGGAGAAATACCCGTTGTGGGAAATGGAGATCCCTATGGGGAAGCCAGTAGCAGCACAACGAACAAAAGCCACCAACGTAAACTTGGTAATTTGGAACGACGAATAGGCGTCTAAACCGTGGGTCTTCCACTTTCATGAAATGCTTTCTATTAGAATAGATGTATCCATATTGACATTTAAATGGAAATATCATAATCGTTATTACTATACCGGGGGAGAAGACTTCGCAATCTACCTCTCTAAGGGATACGCATCCCCATGTAAAACACGTCAATTATTTATCGGTACACCAGCAAAACAGGAACAATAGTGCAATACACGCCTTAAAAACGCCGGCTAGATTCTATACCGAACACCATCTTCACCTTAACTTGCACTGTGGAGGCCTTGCACGTGGTGAAACCCAGAGACCAAGTCACGTGACCTCGCTTTGTCCGATAAGAAGATTGCAATTTCAGATAAGCACTCGGTAAAGGACAACCAAACCCCCACCAAAAAACCCCCAAAAAGCCCCATGAAGGTCATTTCGGACTCTGCAATCTCAGCCTACCTCCTCCGGGCCCTAACCAAAACCGCTATTGTCGAGCAATTCGTGCCTTTGCTCGTTGCTGGCCTCGATACCTTTCAACAATACCCCGATGCGGTGCCCGAACGTACAGTTCGAGCATCCACCACAAAAGACTCCGACACCACCCACTTGTTCATGCCCTGTATCTTGCCCAGCACCGTAGGCATCAAGATGATCAGCGGTGGGCCCGGAAACTCCGCGAAGAAATTGGGGTTCCAGGGAAGCGTGTCGATCTTGGACGAATACACGGGGGAGTTGGTGGCGGTGCTAAATGCCAAAACGCTCACTGCTTTCCGCACGGCGTTGGCCAGTTTTGTTTCTGTAGTCAAGGTGTTTGAGCCTGCGGAGGCCCATGAGGATTTGAGGCGCGTGCTGGTATTTGGAGCCGGTCCCCAGGCCTTCTGGCACGTAATCTTGGCCACAAGGCTATACCCGGGGATTTCCGAGGTCAACATTATCAGCCGGAGCCAGGAATCGGCGGAAACGTTGGCTGCTGAGCTCCGGGGGATCTTGCTGCAAACGGTGGTTGCATTTGGACTTTCCGAGGAAAATTTGGGTGGTTCCGAGACAAATTCGGGCAATTCCGAGACAACCCCCCACCTTGGGGCCACCCCGCACCTTGGGGCCACCCTCCAGCAACATGTAAGTGCAAGCTCTCTCATTTTTGGATGCATGCCATCCACCGAGTCCATCATCAAAACAAACTTCATCAATATGGACCCACAACACACGACGTTTGTGTCTCTTATTGGCTCGTATAAACCTCACATGATTGAGCTTGATTTGGACTTCATTAATGAACATTACACGGGGAAAACGACGAAAATCATTGTGGATTCAAAGCACCATTGTCTCTCGGAAGCGGGCGAGTTGATCCAGGGCCAAATCCCCGAAAGCCAGTTGGTTTCGCTCACGGATTTCTTCCATAACTACGAAACCGCCTCGCATGTACACGTGCGTACACCGGGCGGGGTCATTGTGCAAAAACTCGTGGGTCTTCTGGTGATGGACATTGCGGTTGCAAAACACTTGGCGGGGAATGTTGAAGGCCAGGTGGTGAGTGATTTTTGATGGCGTTCCAGGGTGCTTTCCAATTTGGTATATGGTTTGGGTGCTTTCAAATTTGGTATATGGTTTGGGTGTTTTCCAATTTGGTATATGGTTTGGGCTATTCAAGAGCTTAAAGAGTATCCAAAAACTTATACAAGCGCATGTTCAACCAAACTGGATGTAAGAACACTACTAGTATTCGTGCTACCCTTCCAAACTATGATATTCCTTGTTAATCGGTGCAAGTAGTAATACCTGAATATCTTCACTAATACCACCACAAAGATTATAAGAAATATACAACAGACATAATTGACAAGCCCAGAGTATATTGCTTTCCGTTATCCGTTTTACCATCAGCTGCATGGGAGTTGACCACTGTCTAGCTTATCCCAAGTCTCAGAGGCCTGGATATGGGCTTATATTTCGTCTTTCTCTTTTTTCTCTTTCTTTCTTTCTTTTCTTCCTTTTTTCAGCGATTCAAACAAGTCTTTGTGGGATGTGTCGATGGCACCATTCTGTGACTCTGTGGTTCTAGGAGGGGCGTAGAAGGAATATTTTCTCCATCACCAAAAAATGTTCCATCCCAAGTCCACCCACCAGACCTCAAGAGATATCGGTGTGGCCTAACCAGGAATAAACAGAGCTGTTCTAAACCAAATTTTGCCGAAGAAACCCTGAATTTCATCCTTCCTCAGGCAGTTCTTGACAACCTTGGCATAATCATGTTGGAAATCTTGTTTCACGCAGACTTACAGAGACCGTCCTCGTTGGTGGCCTTGTATGCAATCGGTAAAAACACAAAAGAAAGAACCTTGTTATTTCACCACAAACAAAATCAAAGGAAGGGGTCAATTGGAGCGCGGTGAGGCCCCAGTTTCCAAGCCCAAAGAGTGCTTCACGTGCATTGATAACAGGAAGTGGTCATTTTCAACAGACTACGGCCGTAGCGTTTGAGGGCTGGGGTTTGGGGTTTCATGGGGTTATCATGGGGTTATCATGGGGTATCATGGGGTTATCATGGGGTTATCTTGTGGCGATGTGCTGGTGGGAAGTGCGATTGGCCGGACACACAGCCACGAAAACCATCTTGGATTAACGGCCGAAGGTGATGTTTTTGCAACCAAGAGCTTGTGTAAATGCTCTTATATATCCCAGTACACTTCCAAACAACGATTTGTTCGGTTTGGCGTGCCATCCAAACTACACCTATGGGAGATCCTCGGGCGTGACTTATTCCACTGACTTTCCGTTCATCCGCCGTAATATGCCGCCAAAGAGTGGTGGTATTACCAGAAATATCTGTCACGGACTGACCTATGGAAAAAGCTTTGCCGCAAAGTCCCGTTTCCAGCGATTTGGTCACGGTGCAATGCATTTCTTGGGTGTGACTTATACCTTGATGGAGTAGCCAAGAATGGTCAACGTGGAACAAGTGTATACATACCATGGTTGCAATTTCCCACGCACGCTCCAGTCAATAAAACCCGTGGATCTTGGCTCGAACAAACTACACACGTCTTTCATTATAAGTATCCTGTTGTAAGATGCTGTTTCCTGCGCCCAGCTAGCGGATCAGAGTTATCACAAAGATCAGAAAAAGAACCGGGTCACCTGGCGCCACCAAGAGCAGAACTCGCCGTGTTGCGCCGCCACTCTTCCAAACCCCTCCAAATGGTGCCTTATTCGAACCCCCAAATAGCTTTAAATGGTGGGTCCATATTGTCAATAAAAGTCACGTGCGCAACCCCAGCCTATAGTATCTGCAAAAAGCGCACGGGTGTTTCCTAACCCTTTGCACACCTTTTCTTCCACAAATTTATCCTTTTCTTTTACGAATCTACCCTTCACAAATTTATCCTTCTTTTACGAACCTACCCCTTTTCTTACTTACCTCTTTTCTTCAAACTAACTATTTTGTGCCTGCTACTTTACTATTATACATCGTCTCTGTAAGGTTTGTATTTGCATACACCACCCCTACTAACCGCTGGGCAGGATAATATTTCCTATACATACAACTCAAATCTCAAGCGGGTCACAAAAAGACACCAAAAACACCACATTTGTTTCCACAAAAGGAATGTTCATTTTTTTTTAAAGAAACAATTCATAAAGGAAATCAACCCTTACCCGCCGGGCCCCAGCGCTGTTCCCAACTTATAAGATCCTTGTTGTTTCATGCATACAACGCCACGCCAGGCAAGTCGCACGGATTTTAAATGGCACGGATTTTAAACGGCACGGAATTTAAGTCGCACGGGCCCCGGGGCGCGCCCCGCTCACGACTGATAACGCACGTGACGAGCCTCCCCTCACTAGACGCATGTTGACTTCAAGCACTGGCTTCCAACCAAGCATAGCACACTTCTCCCAAAGGCAGTAACCCTGTATCATGGATAAACCACTCTTTTACAACGACCGCCCGAAACAGAGGCACTGGGGACTGACCCTCCTCAGCCTAGGCCAAGGACTTGTGGTACTTTTATTCCTCTACCAGTACTTGTCGCCCAACACTCCGGAGAAAGAAGGTCCCCTGGATAAAAATGCAAGACCAAAAAAACAGAATGTCATTTTCATGGTCACCGACGGAATGGGCCCTGCGTCGCTCTCGTTGGCCCGCTCTTTCAGACAACACCGGGACAAGCTTCCAATCGATGATATCTTGTACTTGGACCAGCACTTGATTGGCACCTCCAGAACTCGCTCCAACGATAGCTTGGTCACGGACTCGGCTGCAGGTGCCACGGCCTTCAGCTGTGGGCTCAAGTCGTACAATGGTGCCATCGGGGTTGACCCCGAAAAGAAGCCATGCGGTACCGTTTTGGAGGCGTTAAAGTTGCAAGGGTACCTTACCGGGCTCGTGGTCACCACGCGTATCACTGACGCTACCCCTGCGGCTTTCAGTGCCCATGTGGATTACCGCTTCCAAGAGGATTTGATCGCCCAGCACCAATTGGGCGAGTATCCCTTGGGCCCCATGGTGGATTTGATCTTGGGTGGTGGTCGCTGCCATTTTCTTCCACATACCGAAACTGGTGGCTGTCGCGCGGACCTGCGCAACTTGGTTTCGGAGGCCATTGCGAACAACTACACCTACGTGGGCGACCGGGCGGAATTCGATGCGTTGAAGCTTGGTGAAAACGTGTCTTTACCCCTCTTGGGGCTCTTGGCCCCAGGCGACATTCCTTATGATATTGACAGAGACTCCAGCGTATACCCCTCGTTGGCTGAACAAGTCAAGACGGCCTTGACTGCGTTGAGCAAAGCCACCGAGGACTCGGACCAAGGATTCTTCCTTCTCATTGAAGGTTCCCGGATTGATCACGCTGGCCACCATAACGACCCTGCAGCGCAGGTCAGAGAAGTATTGGCGTACGATGATGCGTACAAGGAGGTTTTGGATTTCATCGATTCTTCTGATGTAGCCACTGTGGCCATCTCTACCTCTGATCACGAGACCGGAGGTTTGGTGATTGCCAGGCAACTCTCACCCAGCTACCCAGACTACTTGTGGTACCCGCAAGTTCTCTTGAACAGCACACACTCGGGGGAGTACTTGACGAGAAAGGTGCTTGGAAAGAAGAGATCGTACGGCTCAGAGTTTGAATCTTCTGCGTTCGTAAAGTTTATTACAGAAGAGATTCTTGAGGCCGATATGGGAATCACTGATTACACGGAGGAGGAGGTTCAGCAGATCGGGAAATTGTCTAGTTCTCCGCAATCGTTGTTGAATTACCTCAACAACATGATCTCTGTGCGGTCGCAGACGGGGTGGACGACTCACGGGCATTCTGCTGTCGATGTCAATATCTACGCCTACTCGAACTCTGCCTACATCAACGAAAAGCTCTACCAGCGTGATGCATACACTGGACTCCTTGGAAACCACGAAAACATCGAGATCGGCACGTTCATGGAGACAATCACTGGCGTGAGTTTGGAGGAGGTGACTGAGCTTATCAGGAACACAAAGCATGCTCCAGGATCCTCAAGCGTTGAGGCCAGCACGTTCGTTGATGGCATGGATGAGCATGGAATGTTTGAGCATGTGTTTCAAGAATAAGTCTTGAAGGCGGTATTTAAAGTAGCTGAGCGTCTGTGCGGACAGAGATGACGATGGATACAAGGGTGATTATGGGGGTGATTATGGGGCGCACAGAAAGATGAAGCAGCAAAACTACTAGATTTATAAAGTGGCAATATACGACCACCGGATGAAATTAGTACTCTAAACCGGATTACTATATTAAGTCTATTTATGAAGCGGATGCGATTAAAGGCACTTACAACTGTGCCGAGTAGTCCTCCTTGCATAGCTTCTTACGCAAAGAAGAACCAAACTTATAGAAACTGAAGGGAACGGCAATCATGGCCAACGACACAAATGCCAACAAGAAACTGGCCCAACGGAGACCCAACCCATGGTACATTTGCGTGACGAACAACGGGAACGCAGCACCGCCAGCACTACGCAAAAACACCTTGGTGGCCAACGCAGAAGCTGCATACTTGGCGTAGGTGTCAATGATGTAGTTGTTCAAGGAGTAGTAGATCAACACCATTCCGAAACCAAAGGCTAATCCCGACAGCGCCGGGCCCACCCAAATGATGTCTTTCTTGGAGGTGGCGCCAAGAATGAAAAGCGCAATGCATGGGAATGGACATCCGATCATGGCTCCGATAAGCCTATCTTCGGGAGTGGGCGTTCTGGTTTTGGTGAGTGCCTTGTACTGCTTTTCAAGCACCGGGGTCAAGGTGACGGCAAGCGCCGCGCCAATCAAGATGGGGATGTACATGAGACCGATCTTATCGTCCTTGAAGCCATAAAGCTCGGAGAAGATGACGGGGTATGCAAAGAAAAACGCATACAACAATGCGTAGATGAGCGCCACGAACATACAGATCAAGTCCAAAACAGGCTCGGTGACAATGAACTTGAGGGGTCTGACGAGATTGTTGTTGACCAACTCGCCAAACGACATGGGCTTGGCCTCCTGCTCGGTCATGATGTTCTGGTTTCCCGTCTCGGCCCTCAACTTCTTGGCACGTTTCTTCAAGATGACTGGGGCATATGTTTCTGGAATGGTGGCCATCAAAATCAACATCACTCCAGCAAACGCCATGTTGACCCACACCATGAGGTCATAGCGGCCAGAGTCCACACTGATGAAGCCGTTCACCACGCCTCCAAGCACAGGACCAGAGTAGGGGCAGAAGGAGAAGAAGGCAATGGCCAACCCACGCGTCTCGTTATGGAGATCCACCAAAGACGCACCCACGTTGGTCAAAGCAGACGAGGAAAACACACCCAAGAGGAACCGACAGATCAACACTCCCGAGATGTGCGACGACAAGGCCACGGGAATGTTGAACACGGTGTAGAGGAAGAAACTGATCATGTACACCGGCTTGCGGCCGATTTGCTCCGAAAGCGGTGCCCACAACAACGGGCCCACCAAGAACCCAATCACCATCAACGACACGGAAAGCGTGGCCACCTCGGTGGAAACATGGTATTTCTCGCTGATGAGCGGCAACCCGCCCGCCAAAGAAGACGAGCCGTATGCCGCACTGATGACGGCCCACGAGTACACGAAGGTGTACCACCAACGCCATTTGGCAGACCAATTGTGGGGGTTTTCGGGGTCCAGGGTGACGAACGTGACAAACTCGATCTCCGGATCAAGCTCGGCCACGGTTTTGTCGCTGCTGGATCTGATGGTTTTGTTTCTGCCCAAAGACTGCAACGTTTCCACCCGCACAAGTCCGGTCTCGGTCTCCAAATTATACTCTTCTGGGAAGATGGGGTCCTTCACCGGAGGAGCGGTGATATCTGGCATGGGGATGGAACTATCGAGACCCATGCTCTGTAGGGATTTTCCGGTTTCGGTTCTGGATAAACTGTTTTTGCGTTCGCCGGCGTGTTTATGCACCTTTTTGGCCTCGTCCACATATTGCTGGGGAACATAGCTATCGGAGAGAGAAGACGACTCGCTCATGGTAATAAATAGAAGGGGTGAGTTATTTCAGGGATGATATTGTTTTGGGTTGTTGCTTTTTGCCAGCGTTTTGAAGATCTCAGGCAATTTGAGAGTTGAGAAAAACCAATGGAGCGGGTGCAATTCTTACATGTGGTGACATTTTGCCGTCATTATATAGTAGTTATTACTTCCGGGGAAACCAGACGCAAGTCTGGCTACCGTACGTGCCCACCTGCACAGAGCCGGAAACTGGCCGCCGGATGTTTCCACAGTTTGGGGCGCCGACCTGCACATAGGCCGTTGGCGCAGCATCAGTTAATCCGATCGGACTTCTCAGGAAACCTCGCGCGATGTCTTGACCTATCCTGCCGCGTGTTGCTATATTCCGCCGTGCGGGAGGGCAACCCATAGCGCTGGGTGCGAAAAAAAAAAAAAAAAAAAAAAAAAAAAAAAAACATAGATCCCAAAAGAAATAAACAACTAAAATGCAAATTGTCGGCTAGTCGATTTTTTGTGTGGTGACAACCTACTTTTTTTCTTTAAGACCGTAATTTATGCCCCTTCTTTACTTACAATGATCTGCCCAGTTTTTTTAGCCTGAAAAAAGAACGTCCTGGGCACCCAAAATGGACCCTTCGGGGTACGCTTCCCCGGAAAAAAGCCGGAAAAAAGGTCCCGGTGTGCAAACAGCAATCTCCAAAACGCCACCCCCGAATCAATCAGCCACAAATACCAAGCGCTTGGACCACTTTTATGGCTAGGGAAATGTCGATTTTATATGATAACCTTCACCGGAAGATTACCTTTCGGATAAATACAATTAGCCGGTGTCCGTTCGGAGAAACTTCGAGCTTGTTGGGTAATCTGGTTAGTTGCCTGGACCACATTCCCGCTGTGTGCAGGACAAGGGTGCTGAATCACCCCACGTCTGACCGTACATGAAGTTTGGGTGGGCAATTTTTGTTGGAATTTCCCCTCAATATTTGAGTGAAATAACGTTGCTGATAATTTGTGTACCGTATCTTAAACCATGGTACTAACAATGTAGACAAACTAATGTATGGAAAACTCTTTATATTCGATAAAAACCAAAATACTTTCTCTAAAGAGACAAAATAATCACAGATGAAAATTCTTCAAAGAAGAATTTTATACTCATCACATCACGTGATATTTTGTCAGACTATGAAATACTCATGATGCAATTTACACAGTTCATACAGACTCCTGTGTTCAACAATTTTGGCCTAGTTCCGGGGAAACATACAAGACTCGGATTATTATAAAAGGTGTTGTTCCAGGGTTTATGTGTATGGCTCGAGGCTTTTACATGCGTACCTGAGGCTATGTTATGCATGGCAGATTGAAAAGTCTTGGCACTGACGACATTGCTACATTTCATACAGGTCATGATCAATTGTGATTACGGTAATCGATTTGAACACGGGAAACCATGGGGCGTGTGGTCGTGGCTAAGGGGGTGGACTGAGAATTCCGAGTTTGTTATTGCTGATTTTGCTGGGAATTACTTCGAAGGTTCTCGGAACCTCGTGGTCCGTTTTCATTGGCGCGGGCCACACTGGTGATATTCATGAGAAGTTTTGAAAAACGTAACCGAATAAGCGCTTTTGAGGGGTTCCAATTCGAAGTAAATTCGCATGTTGTAAGTGGTTATTGCTGGTGTTTTGTTGAGTGGTAAAAATTGTTATTAGTCAAAGTTTCTAAACTTTCACGTAATTCCTGTAGCCACCGTCGCACCGGGCTACCAGTGTTATGATAACTTCACTACGTTTTAAGAAAACACTTTTTGGATCTTTTTGCCGAAATCGTATGTGATTGCAGTCATTCAAGGTTTATTAGCATGTGCATTCCATAAGCCTACTGTGATGTAAAAGTGGGGACATGTCTCTATGAAAGGGCCTTATAAGTGTAGTTCATACCCTCTTGAAGAGAGGGATGGGGGCTGATGTAGACCTGTAACAGACAAAATCCCGGGCTTGCCGAGCTTGCCGAGCTGTCTACGTAGCAGCTTTTTTGTTTGCTTAATAGATCCGATTGAGGCACCGCATTGTTGGCGTAAACCAACCCCACTTTAATACAAATGTATAGAAAATAACCAGCTCCCAAATATATGCCTAGTGTCTAAGCGCGGGTTGTCTCACGCCACACCTTAGCACATGCAACCCTTCTCAAATACCTGTTAGAAACTCAACTTGTTCTGACATCAACCCATCGGATGAGTGTCACCCAACGCCTTCTTTATTCACCGAGGGGGAAGGAGTGACACCCTCTGGCAGAGTTGTTCAAGATGCGCGTAGGAGCGTAGGAATTTTATATGGTTTGTCTTTAAGAAGTTAGTATCTGATACATACACGATTTCCCAAGTTTATTTATGTAGATTTCGTGAATTGCGAGCCTTAAACTCTCACACCCCTGAATGCACAAGGTTTAAAAGTATGGGTCAGGGTCTTAATTCCCATCGATGGCTTCTTAAAATCTATACCCATAAAATTTACTCAGACATCCCCGAAGAAAGAAAATCCCATGCATTCTGTTGGTAGCTTTTCAAATTGTAGAACAACTTGAAGATTAAATTCTGGGTACGGAATACCGCCACAACGAATTAGCCGGATTCAATACCCATCGAAAAATTTTGAATTGCCACCTGCCTAAACCCCATTATGTCGTGAGGTATAAATTGTTCATGTGGTACCTTTTTCCCGAAATCCCAGGAGACCAAAAACGAATTGTGACAGAGTGTATGTTGCGCCACAGAAATTATTATTTCGGTTGCGAAAGGAACTGGATGACTTTGAAGGAGCACTATGAGGCAGTCCACAGCTTGACAATGGAACGCGTTAAGAAGCAACCAAGTCATCTATACCAAATGAATGGACCATTCTTGGATCATTAGTAATCGGTTCAAGTGGCTTCTACGAGGAATCTCACACTATTGATGACCTTGCAGTTAAAGATCAAGATGGTACAGGTTTGTGTTCTTCTGGAAGAAAAAGAGGCCCTGTTTGCATTTCATTTGACAGAGCTAATACGAGACATTGATGTTGATCATGGGAATGGGAATGGGAATGGGGCCAGGGTGTCATTGCATTTTGGAAGACCCATAAGTCTCGGCTTCCGATCATTTCCCGTATGGCCAGGGATTTCTTTGCTTTGGCTGCTATGTCAGTGCCTTCAGAAGCGCTTTTTTCCCGAGTAGACAACATAGTGACAAAGAAGAAAGGTCCGCTTCGTTAGATACGATAAAGATGTTGGCAATACTCAAATCACGGGGGATCATCACGCCTGGAGAAATGCCTGACGAAGGTAGGGATAGTGGGCAGGCCGACCACCTGAAAACCCCCGAAATGATCAACGTTGAAAAGGAGGTCGATAAACCTCTACCATTTACCGATGGAGAGTTTGCTGAATAAAACCTTCGAAAAAGAAGTGGAAGAAGCCAAGTATATTTTCGAATTGTAGATATCAATCTCTGGTTTCTAGTAACCCGCTGCTTCTGCTGTATATATTTCTTAAATAGGAGGATTCCTTTTTTTTCAATCAAAGTAGCGGCAAGATTAAATGAATTATGATCCATCATCATCATTAAAATTACATTCCTGATATACCCTATAAGAAGTGGCTACGCTACGCTACGAATACGCTGCGAAATGTTTTGGCAACGCTACGCGGCGTAGCTACGTATGCGTAGCGTCGGCATTTTGAACAAATCTGCCCCCTGGTGACCCGCGCCGCCTCATAGAATAATCTTGACGGTGTTAAAAAGCCAATTGAAACTTCTTGGATTCTCAACTGACGTGGTTCTTGGCGCCACTTTAAGCTGCAAACTTGATCTCATTCCACCAATACTTGGCTGATTCACACATGTTGTGTAGGTGGTTTTGGAATGCGTTGGACTCTTTGTAAACACGTGCTTTGTGGCTCGCTTCGTAGTACCCTCGCCGGATTCGAGAAGATGATTGCACAGCAGATTATCGAGCCCTTGAAACCACTCCACGAATATAATTGATATACCGATGTCGGATATAACGATTGATCGATATAGCGATATTGCGTATAGCGATAGTGGTGATATCTCGTAAAAGCGCCGTTTCCAGTACGTTTTTGCAATATCGTATTAGTGATCTGCGATTCACCTTAGCAAGACAAGTTCTAATAGAGATCCAAGTTGGGGCCCGTCTGTGGTGGCTCACCTCGAGGCTGAACGCACCAGAACAAACGAATCGAACATCTCAGTAGACTTACCGATCTTCAAAAGAAAGAAACTATCTCACTACGATGCGTTGACCGTGATTCTCGGGGTACATATCGATAAGCACGCGCCCCAGATAAGATGTCAAACCTGGAGGGGTTCTACAACCGGGCCGACTGCGAAATGCCCGTGTTGCAGAGTTTGATGGAACCGAAGTCAACTTGATTCGTGACTTGGCACCTATTGACGGTATTGGGCGATGTGGCGGACGCATTAACGGGGAAATGCATGAGCTGACCGGCAACTGTGTGGTTGAAATTTACCGATACCAGGCTCGTATTTCAAAGTTGTGACGAAGCAAAATGGAACAGCGTGTGACGTGGAAATTAAACAAAACCACCGCCAGAACCCGTTGGGCGTGACTCCATGGAAAGATCTACTTGCATTGCCTCCAGGTTGGTCTACGGTTTCTGTAAACAATCAGTGAGGGGGAAAGAAGCAAACGTGCAGTCAGCAGTGACTGGAAAGAAGAGTCTATAGTTCTTCTGAACAGCTACAGTCCATCTCGCACTGGCGGCCTGGTTGCAGGGCGTCATTCCCGGGGAGTTTCTAGTTTCCGTGGGTCTGTCAAATTTGGAAAGCCCCGATGGCTTGCCAGTCCTGGTGTACTCAAAGCAGGACAGTCAAATCATGTGCTTTGAACCACCGCCCCTCTTTCTTACCCCAGGGAGTATCATCCAGTGGTGAAAAGTAGTGATGCACGAAACGGAGGACCGCCGAAGTAGCGACATCTTGGCTTTTCATCGTGGGGGGAAACCAGAAGCAGGGAAGTCCCAAAAGCTGTTCTGCCTAGCATCAATAGCAACTGAAAACCAACAAACCGTCCAGATGGTCACGTGGAATGCTACGGCGTTTTTGTTGGCCAACTGAAGAGCTTTATACTCTGCAGGTTCTAAAATAATGACACTTTCGATACTTGCATCACTATGCCGATATGGGCCTTTACAATTTTCGTCAACGTGGCCTTGATAAAGCAGTGCCAAACCGCAGGCGTGGTACTTCACAGATTACCATTGAAAAGATGGGGAATATGTCTGCGGATTTGGGTCTACACAATTCGTTGTTATTAATCTAGTGGAACTCGAGTGTTTCTGATTCGATGTTGGCATTTCACCCGTCTGCTGGAGAAATCTCAGCTGGTGAACATCTACCTCTTAGACGAGGAGGAAGACCCATTCCAGATGGTGGCTTCTTAGGCTACAAAACATAGAACCTACCTATATTTCATATCGAAATAACTTTCTAAAGTCAAGCGGAGACTTGTAATTTTTACATCGGGATGTTTAGACAAGACCAAACTAACGATGGACTAGAGCACCCCATGTTTGCCCTGGAACTATGCAAGGTGTAGTAAGTGAATAAGCATTGGTCACCTACCGATAGAACTCCCCTCTGTCGTGGCGAAATTCCACCAGCATAGAAGTAGTAAGCGATAAAAGGGCTCCAAAATACCTTCTTACTACAAATAAATACTGCCGGCGATTCGGGCAAGTATTATAAAAGCAGCGACGGTTGACACTATCATCCAGATAGTTTCTTAATGACCATATCATACACATTCCTTGTGCCATTCTGTCTTTCTTCAACCGCGGGTGCCCACGAAGTGGACTCCTCTCGACGACACTTTCAATATCGGAACTTCAAGTATACTTTAAACGTCACGTTCGCTCTTTCTATGGTTATGCTTTGTCGGTCAAGAGAACGGGAGTACCGGCACTGCCAACCCCGAACAACGAGAGAACCACATGGAATCACCACCAGCTCCTGTGGGCCTACTCCCAATAAAACAGCCGCTTGTCCGAGGAGACTCCTTTATACCTATCGTGTATCCCCGAATCAGCCCATTTACCCAAACCTCATTTCCTTTTCTATAGCCATCCCCACATCCCCTCCCAGGCGTGGCTCGACTGGCAGGAACTCAACTGGCAGTGGCCTTTTCTTGGTTCCGCTTCACCACCTCCACATTGTACATCTTCTTGGCCGAGCTGCGCCCCATATACGGATTCCGCTCCGCCTCCTGCTTGCACTCAAGCAACGCCTTCTTGAGGTTCTCCACCGCGGCGGGGCTATTCTGGAAATGGAACGCTATACGCTTGCCCATCAAGCGCACATGGTGTTTTTCCCCGCACTTCACCAAACTCTCGTCACTCATGCGGTTTTTCTTCATGTCCAAGAATATGAAGTTCGTGTCGGCCGGCGATTCCACCGCGATGTGGTGCTGGGCGCAGAACGCCGCCACCTCCTTCGCGTACGCGTGGCTTTGGTGGATTTTACCCACGTTCTCGTCAATGGCAATCATCGCCATCAACGACATCATGCCCACCTGGCGCACGCCGCCTCCACACTGCTTTTTGAAGTGGTTGGCGGTGTTGATGAGGGCGGTTTCCCCAACTAGCACCGACCCCATGGGCGCGCCGACGGATTTCGAGAGGCAGAGCGACACAGAGTCAAAATACGAGCAGTACTCGCGGAGCGACACCTTGGTCTCCACCGACGCGTTAAAGAGCCTGGCGCCGTCCAAATGCAACCGCACATGGTTGTTTTTCGCAAACTCCGAAATCTTCTTGATCTCTTCGAGGGGCGTGAGGATCCCGTGGAGCGTGTTTTCAAGCGAAATCACCTTGGTGGGCGCTCCGTGGATATCTCCGTCGCAGGGCGTGTAATTGTCCTCGATGTCCTCCACAGTCAAGTAATTGCCGTTGGCAGGCACCACCGGATGCACCATCGCCTGCGAGAGCGCCGCCAACCCGCCCGCCTCGTGCAAAAACACGTGGGCACGGTGGTCACAGAGAACCGAATACGGCGGCTGCAACAAATGCGCCCGTAGAGCGATTTGGTTCAGAAGAGTCCCCGAAACACAGAACAACGCCGCGGCTTTTCCCGTGAGTTGCGCCATTTTGCTTTCCAACTGTAACGTGAGAGGGTCCTCTTTGTAAACAGAGTCGCCAAGGCTAAGAGAGCCATCCACAAGCCCATTTGCAACCGCCTGTTTCATGGCGGCCGTGGGGACGGTGAAGGTATCGCTGCGGAATTCGTTATGGGTGGGGTACTCCACAGTAGGAACGGTCATTTTGCCTATCTTTTATATCCTTTGTTTGGATCTTTTTTTTTTCTATCTTTTTTATCTTTTGTTGGTGATATTCTTATGGGTATCCAGCTGGGCTATCGTGACAATATTCCACAGAAACCACGGCACAATGCGACCAAAATCCTTGAAGAAGCACTTCTCTTTGCTACATCGAGTGCACGGCTACTGGGACTTATATATGGAAAAAGGCAACTTTACCTGTTTGGGTGTTGCAGGAAGAATGACTAATAAGTCAGGAAATGGAACTCCATCCAGACGTCGACGGACGGCATTGTGCAGTACGGTCCCAGATTGCCGTTTTCCCTGGGCAAAAAAAAACGCCTAGTGACTGGGTGAAAAGATTTCAAGGGCTGGGGCTGGGGCTGGGGCTCGCGTCCGGGGTGTTTCCAGAAGTAAGGACCTGTTCGAGGGCCTTTTTGCCCATCTTTACCGTTCGTATCCGTAGAATAATATGCCTCCGTTTTCCTAATAGAGCATGTTGAGACAAAATGTCGCCCCCGCCGCCTATATGCAGGCCGGATTGAATTTCTTATTTACACGTACACCAACGGGCATAACTGCCTATTAAGGCCACCCACGGCGTTTGCATGAACAGCCCGTTTTCATTACCATTTGCGGTGTTTTTCCCCGGAAAAAGGCGTCTTTTGGCTTGATTCCATGGACGTTATCGTTATTTTTAACCTTCACCCGAGCTGCGTTCCTGCAGCGTAGCCGCCTTTCTGGCCACCATTACCCGCGAACTGCCGCCGCGGTTGCTTGCAATGGCGTGTTTGGCTGGATGACGGAAAGTCTCGGCTAACCACTTCGGGAAATATTAGCTATTTCCTGGTTTTTGATGTATTTCGGTAGGACATGAGTCATAACCACGGGGATGCGGCTCATGTGGAATCGTGACCCATTTTCTTGATACTGCCCATCGTTGCAGTGAAGCGCGTAATTTATCGACTTTTTTTCTTTTTTTTTGTCTACGTTCACGTAATACGCTAACAAATTGCGTAATGTAAATCACGCAAAACACTACGTTTACGCCAGACTCTCACCAAGGATTGCAATGCGCTACGTTTGCGTAACAATTATTGAAAACAAGAAAAGCATTTTGATGCCTCGTATTTAATGCCGGAGGGGCCACTTCAAGTTTTATTCCCCAAGGCAGAGTTGTTCAAAATGCGCGTAGGGGCGTGGGTTTGTGCCTACGCTACGCTACGCGACAAGAGTAGCGTAGCTACGCCTACGCTGGACCTCAACGTAGCTACCGCGTAGAGTAGCGTAGGCGCGTAGCCTTTTTATATGGTCTGTCAGTAGGTTTTATACATGGTGTGTCAGTAGGCTTTTTACATGGTGTGCCTGTAAGAAGTTAGCATCTGATCTAAATGCCACCTTACCAGTCTCATTTTATGCGTTTTACTTCTGAGTCTCCTGCCCTTTTGAAACTTTAAGGACGCTTCTTGACAAGTCGCGTAACTCATACCTCCGTATCCTGCCATATTGCACCATATACTGGGAGGATGCCATACACTGGCTGACCGTATTATGGCTTCCGGTACAGCTTTCAATATAGTCGATCAGCTCTGAGACGCAGATATATATGGGCCGGAAAATCATTCTTGTCATGTTTTCAGTGATATGAACTCCCCAGGTAAATCCATGTCAATACTGTTGTGAGCACCAAGCCCTGCTCATATGCTTGTCAGTCTAGAAAAAGACCCATTTACGCATGTCGGTGTTTCCTTTCACGGTAGTCTACTAGAACCCGCGTGTCGGTACCTCTATAAGAATGAATACAAAATAGAGGAAAAGTCACACACACTTTGACTGGCTTCTCAAACTTTGGTGATGAAATTACTATTTTGGGCGTCTTCTCGCGAAAACATTATCATTGATAGATTTCGAATTGAATAAAAACCGCGTTGTTAATTGTTAACGTGAGCACGACACTGGCCACCAAATGGCTTGAATGCAACAAACGGCATATGCGGCCACTTTGAAACCCGCAAATGCTGAAGAAGTCCGAGTTCCCAGCGATGGCGAAGTGTTTACCAGGAGGCGAAGTGCTTACCAGGGGGCGATTTCTCGGCTCATTATTGAATATCCAGGGAAGCGCTATACAAGCACAAGTGATCACGAAATGTCCCCAGAACATTTTAAGCATATTCATCATCAGAAACACTGAATGTAGAATCGTCTCACTATACACCCTGGAGGTCTTCTTAACGTTCCTCTTCCCAATTGCCCTAAGCGAGTGCTCTTTTCTTGAAACAGGTATCCATGTGGGTCTCGCCGATACCAGGCGTTCACCATATTCTTGTTTCAACTGTCTTTTCATTCCACCAACGCAAAAATTAAGCATCCCTCGCATTTACGTAAACGCACACATGAAACTCCACCATTCACGCACTCAAGCACAGCCTGGCCAAACACACCTGGGGTCCTCTATGTCCCTTTTAGTGATCCACATAAGATCCAGCAAACATCACCCTTTGCAAACTCTCAGAAGGCCCGTACTTTTTTCCTGATTCATCCTACCCCATTTTCTCACCATGAGACTCACCATGAGACTCTCCATGACACACACTATGACACTCTCCATGACACTCTCCATGACACTCACTCTAGTGATAATCATGGCACCCTTGGCCCTGGCCCTGGCCATGGCCCATTTCCAAGGCACGGCAGCTCCCAAGATGCCTAACCTCGACAGCTATGCGTGTGCCCCACCCGTCCAACTCCACGAGGCGGACCAGATGGTGCAAACATTCATGGCCAACCTAAGGAAGTTCATCTCCTTCACCCGGTTCTCCGTGGACGAGTTTGAGTGGGCAGCCGAAAAGCTTGACAAGCGGCTCGGGAGAATCGTCACGTTGGTCGAAACCGCCACGCCCTGTCTCCTTGACAAGGTCACTTTTGCCCAGCACATGTATGAGGTGATGATGGATGCGGTGGAGCACTTGAAGCATGGTGAGATCCAAGGCAACAAGGCGGTTCTTTTGACCCACCAGTTGATCGAGCTCAATGAGACGCTTTTGGCGCTTCTTGATGACGTGGGCGTGCCCGACCCGAGCCTCCCTTATTATGAGTATAAGATCGAGCGGTTTTCGGAGATTCTACGTTTCTGCGAGGACGAGTTCAGCCATTTGGACGGGTTGGACTTTAGGGTGCGGTATTATTTTGAGAAACAGCGGTTTCGGGCAAGCCACATGCTTGGTGATTTGGCCACCTACCAGTTGAGTCAGCCGTGACTTTTGGGCATCATTAGTCGGGTGCAATGTTGTGAAAACCTGTTGGATGCGTCCGAGCAGAGGCTAGGGGATGCCGATATCTATAGCGAAATATAGTTATTACTTTTTTCTGTCTTTTGTTGTTTTCTTCCGCCGTTGGTTATTGGAGGTGCCTCGGTCTGGTTTCTGGAATATACCCACTCTCGGACTTGTTTCTACAGCCTCTTTCTGCATCTGCAAATACGGAAGATCGAAGAGTTCAAGAGAACAAAAATGTAAATATTGGCCGTCTGGGATGACAATGACTTCGCGGCGCTCATCTTTCTGGAGCTGTTTAGTACTCTATTTTCAGTGCAAAAATTGCCAGCACCATCCATTGCCAATGGCCTACAACCAGGAGTTTTACGTGGATGTGGTTGTATACCAGCCCTGTTGGATTCATTGCACGGGTCTTGTGGAGTCCCACAACCCATTGGAAAGTGGTGGAAATAATGGAACAGCGGAACAAAACTGAATCCATGAAGTCGCCCCAAGCCATGCCCTCAAAAGGCGAATTTTCCTTCTATTGTGTTCTCTTGTAGTGTAAAAGTTTCAATCTAATCTGCTCGTAGTGAGCCAGCTGCCAAGCCTTATCATATTCAATTAGTAGGTTATTTATTTCCGAAGCAACCACATGTACACCTGCGCAATGGTTGATTTTTAGTGGACCCATCACGTGGCACACCGCCGCCGTGGTTTATCACGTGGTATTGGAAATGACCGTTCCGCCAGTGCTATGGATGAAAGCGCCCCTTCGACCCCGTCATGGTTGATTATCGAGGGGGTTTCCATCGCGTCGCTTTCTTTAATGGAACCACCAGGACGTCTGCTTTTACATCCCTGGCTGGAGTATCTTTTGGGAAAAGCTTCCGCCTCTTTGGGGTTGCGGTTGCGATACCTCGGCCATAGATCCCTTCTCGCTGCCTTTAGAAACCTCGGGGTAACCTTAGAATAGGTTCTCGTATGTGTCCTGTTCCAAGAGGTTAGGTGTGTATTCCGTTGCTAGACGTAATTAAGCTTGGGGTTTTCCTCTACTCCAACTCCCACAATTGCTTTGATATCAGCAACGAAGCCGGTCGTGAGTGCAAGAAGACGAACAAGGTATTCATACTCTCGTACGCAGCATCACCTACCGGGGTTCGATTAAATCAGGGGTGGTTCCAAAGTCGCTTTTTGATCTTACGGAACTCAGCGAAGTTGTTAGAGATGACCTACCTCCAGGGTTACCTCCCAACCGACAGATCCAGCATTCCATTGAAGTGATCCCAGGATCAAAACCGACGTCACGACCTCCGCACAGACTCACCTATGAAGATAAGAAAGAACTAACATTGTAAATCGAACAACTTTTGAGTGAAGGCAAGATCTAACCGTTTGGATCGCCGTGTGGATCGCCGTATGAAGCCCCAGTACTTTTTGTCCGCAAGAAAGACGGCAGCCGCAGGCTTTGTGTGGATTACCGTGGTCCCAATGCTAACACCACGCGCGAGCGTTTTCCTTTACCATTGATCGACGACATTTTCGATACCTCGCCGGTGCTAAGGTGTTCTCATCCTTGGGCCTCCATTCCGGGTACCACCAAGTACGCATGAACGCTAAGGACGTGTACAAAACTGCATTCAGGGATCGTTTTCTTTGAGAAGGGGTCGTCGTTTGTTGCTGGTCTTTTGATCTTTGAGAAAATTCTTGGTAACGGGATTTGAATTAGGCTTGGGATCACGCTTGGAAATGTAATTTTATTTAGAATTTACATCCCTCTTGTCATGATGCAATTCAGGTGGCCACATTTTTCCTTGGTTACGGGTTCACATTCATCACCAATTTGTCACATTTCTTGGTTACTTCATTCTTCAACCATACCTGACAGTCACTACCACCTTTCTTATCATCCTCGCTCACCGTTTGACCCTTTCTTTCTTTTCATCTTGTGGTCAACACATGCCTGATACGGAATTCAAGTCAAATTCATCATCACTGTTCAAATATCCAACCAAATTTTCAACGTCCATCCGTCTGTTTATCCCGTTTTCCACAGTCGTATACGACTATGCCTTCGATATTACCCTGTCGTTACAACATACCTACTCATTCATTATAGGTGGACGAATTTCCATAAGGGTACCTTTACATGCGCTTCGGTGCCATATTCACACCAATGTTTTGCAACAAATTGACGAGGCGGTCTTGACCGTTTCCATCAAACAACTACACCTCTCTAAAGAGTGTGCTTAACTGGACTTCGTTTGTGGATCCGTTCTGTATATTTCCAATGACCCGGGCCACAACAACATCTAAGACCACCTACCTACGGTCTCAGATTTCAGCCTCTCCTGTTTGATTCCCACAATTTCCCATTGCGCCGGCTTCGGCACGTTGCTTAAGGGCACTGCCATTTTTCTGACATTCTTGATTCGTTCGATCTCACTTTTTCATCTTCAATCAATATTCAATTTTCAATCTTCAATCAATCTTCCATCTTCACCCCATTTCATTCGTCGATTTCATTAGTGTCAGAGATGGCACACCCGCATGTGCTCATTGCCACCAATATTTTCTTCAAGTTTTCCAATTTCGATTCCTTCGACCTCATTACTCCATTTTCACCTTGTTATCAGTGGTCCGTTCGATTTCATTATTCAACCACCGCGCTTCGTACCCACGTTACTTACTCACGCACCATTGGGTCTTTCCTTTTTATTTGTGATCAATTGGATCAAATTCTATCATCCACTATACAAACACATGTCACCCAAACGTCAGCCCGCTGTTCGATTCGGGGGAAAGAAGTGTTCATCGATTGTTCTCATCTAGAACTTTCTCCTAATGCTCACAACTTTTCAACCAAAAGAGTTTAACATCAAGATCTCAGGGGCCATGCATCATAATATGGGCCCAGTTTTCCTCAATCAATCATTAAATTGTCAAATCCGACTACCTTTCCAGCCTATTTTACCCAACAAAAACAATGTTTCAAAGTGTCCAACAAGCTCACCGGAATAGTCTACTCTTGGGTTTCCTAAACTACGTTCCTATCAAACTATCAAACTACTTTGATTAGAAACTAGGCGGGATGTCATGTGGAGTACATGCTAAAAGGTACAGTCGCACTCAAGCGCCAGCTCAAGTACACAGATGACTGGCTAGCATCAAAATGCTGGTTCGCACTTTTCATATATAAACTCTGGCTTCTTCACACTCAAGGATGAAAAAGCATTCTTATTTTAGCTAATTTTCTGTTTATTTAGTTTACAAGTTTCAATCTCAAGTCTATCAATCTACTTTCAGTCTACTGTCCATCTACCTTTATCAATCCTTCGTCTTCTAACTATCAATTTGCAGATTTATTCACTTATTTCTGACACCTCGTGGGCTTCGCGGTATTGACAAACCGGTAAGTGCGCCGTGCTCAGGTACCGTCTCAAGGTAGGGCCCTAGAGATCTGCCTCCATCAAGAACCTCCTTAAACCCACCCGTTTCTTGGTCCACGCATACTCTATGATGTTTTGTAAAACTTATCGCCACGTCAGAGGAGAAATTGAAAGACTTATCTGATGGTGGTTGGAGTTGGGGAAGATGTCAATAAATCCAAGGATGATGTGAGCCAGCTTACTGAATGATCAATGAAAACACCTTGATGGTTAATTGTGAATGATCCGTTTTTTCGTGACCAAAGTTGGTTTAAGCCTTTTGGACGTTTCAGTCCTCATTAAACGATGAGGTTATTTGCTGGTGGTGAATTTGTCACTCAGTTCTCTTTTAATTAAAAGGTAAATGGCTTGCTTTTGTTGAAAGTCATTCTAACTCGAAGACACTCTCCGGACTAGCTGGCCATTGGTTTTACATTATTTATCACACCACATTCTTTATGGTAGATGGCATAGTACAACTTTATCTTAGGTAGCAATGACGCCTTTGGAGATATTAGAATAGGATGGACGTAACCTTTCTGTATTGTTAACTCTGAGCGTCCCGAAAGTGAATTAATAGCGGGGATAGTCCCATGAATAGTCACATAAGGAGATGCCTGACTTTAAATATTTCCATACAGCTTTTATAAGGGGCGTGATACGTCTCTTGCATTCAATAAATGTATTCAAATCAATAGAACCTCTTTTCCACGAACAAAACAACGGGTGGGAAGAGGGCTATTAAGTATTCCTAAAGTAAGTCTACAAGAGTCTAAAGCTATCGCGGTATTATGGAATGTGCTTGCTGGATGCTGGAATGTGCTTGCTGGATGCTGGAATATGCTTAGCGGCAAAGTCACTGGTAATTGTGAGCGTCAAGGCCACGAACTATGCAACGTAGTAATAGTTTACATGGTGGCGGAATAGTGATCCCACTACAGCCAGCAGTGAACTGATCATGCTTCAAACCATGGGAAGTAGAGGTGACCAGGAGGTAACAATTGCTGGTGACGGTAGCGGGTAAAACGCATACTCCTAAAGGAGACATGGTTAAAGCCATTCAAAACAACGGATGGTCTAAAGAGACAACCCTTATTGGTCGGAGCCAATATGGGGTCCCTGACAGGTTTGGTGAATTTAATAACACAGATTTTTTTTCTCTCCCACTGAGAAACCATCAACCTCCTTTTATACTTCAATGAACTGTTTCTTAAAATAACAAAAAGGGCCAATCGTTTTCTACTCGTAAAGCCATTGAGTGATATTTTCTGAAAGAGAGATGAATAAGCTGTATGGTCACCCCTTTGGGGTCAACTTGGGTGAAGACCAATTACCAGCACTTTATTGAAATTACAGTAAATTCATAAACCTCTCATACTTATAGTAAGAGTACTTACCACTGAAGTCATTTGTGGTAAATTTTACACGATAATTATACACTTCACCGTGAATACTGGCCTGGACAGGTATCCTGATAAGAGGGGGTGTATCAGGCACTGTAGCCGGTTCTAGAAACCACACCTGCACTTGGGGAGCTTTCGAGGTGGAATAATTGCAACACCAGCATCATATAAAGAATGCTTTTGCCCCAAACCTTGGTCCGTGTAGAAGTGACCTTTACTAGCACCACCACAGTATCTGTGCGAAGGAGCCGGTCATTTGCTCTGAGCCGTTGGGGCTGTTCTGAAGCGGAGGGTTGGAAACTTCTTGCCCCCCACCTGGGTAATCTTTGTGGTGTGGATAGATGTAATAGGTGTATCGCAAGGCCGATTCTGGAACCACAAGTCAAACACATGATGGCCCGGAGTTGGCATTGCTACCCCAGACGGAGATACTGCAGTAAACAAAAGCCCGGGGTTGCCCGGGGTCGCCCTCGGAGTTGAAGAATACGATTTTCATGGGGCAGTAAGTTCCTCTGACAAGCACGAGCGAGGCCTCCTCCACATTACCAGACAAAGTGCCGAATTCGCCACAAAAAGGTTCATAGAATAGTCTGTGAAGAGGATCTCAACGATAAGAATGCCTCGAAGGAGATTTATATGCCATCTCATCTACTTTTTCAGCATTCTTCTTAGGCTTTCCTCCACCTGGAGCTATCAAGACACAGGAAATTGGTCTCTTTGTGGCACCAGCAGAGCCCCAGTCTTCCTTTGATGGGATGAAAACAAAAGGAACAGATGAACCTTCACCCAAGACTGGGATATGTGAAATCACGTCTGCGGGTGGGATATCTCCAGCTATGACAACAAGTCCCTTTTCTCCCTTTCTCAATGCACCCAGAACAAGGATTTCAACACTTCAGATCGGTGAATATCTGGCGTGTTCAAACTTCAGAAAAACAGCGCTGCCCCGCTAAATCCTCCGCCGCTCACCTTCGGTAACCGTCCAAACGGACCTAATCTCTCCCTGGCCATTGACTTGGCGCCGAATCTGGTTTTGCACGGTTATGGTGGGCTGGTTGGTGGTACAATGTGCGGCATCATTGAACCAGGGGCCGTCAGAACCAATTTCAAAGAAGCTGCATTGGTGGTAGCCGGCCGGAAGGTACCACCAGGACGTCTGTGCATCTGACCATCCGCCCAGCGTATTTATTGCTGGAGGCATTCCACGAAAAAGGCGTTTTTCTTGACCTATGCTTTTCCGGAACCTCCTTCTCGGGGTTTCCTATGTAAAACTCGGGTCACCTGAAATCACTTACTGAAAACACATTTCTAGGTTTTCAAGTGACTGTGCCCCACCCTGGAACAGGGCAGTTCTAAATAAGGGGGTGACTCTGCACAGCCATTACTCCATAAACATAAGGAAAAGGCGTGACGGTGATTACCTCAATAGTTCCTAATTTACCCCGAAATCTCTCGAATCCACGCAATTGATGCCCCCACGCTTTTTTCCATCACAATGACGGCGTGCCATATTGGCCCTCACCTAAAATGACCACCACGCCTTCTTTCCGGGCTTGGGCATACTTACACATACCCCTTTTGTCGAACATAAACCTTTTGTTTTGTCGGGGTCTGTTTGGCCTTCTTTTCTCGTCGCACTTCTTGCAAACTGGTGATGAAACTAATGGCACTTCTGGTTGCCGGTACACTTGTTTGGCACGTGGTTGCCGGAGCACATCCAGCCCCGGAGTACTTCCCGTCACACAGTCATAAAGAGCTCAACATTATCCAGGCCAAAGAAATCCCCCAGGTCGCAATCTGGGCCCATGTGCGCCAGCCAGGAGAAGCCACCCAGAAAGCCCACGAGCTGGTGGAACACCTCATCAACAACTTGAAGGCGTTTGTGCAGGGCACGACGTTTGCTGCCGACGAGTTTGACTGGGCCAGTGAAAAGTTCCACAAGCAAATCGACCGCCTAACAGACTTGGATGACCACCAGCCCTTCTCTAGGATGTTCTTGTTCAAGCTTGGGTTCGCCCAGCACTTGTTCTATACCATGGTGGAGGCCACTGCTTTCTTGCGGTACTACGACATTCAGCACACCCCTGGTCTAGTGTTGGTGGGCCGGGTCATTGAGCTTAAGCTCGGTCTTCTTGGCTTGTACAACAACCAGGGCGTTCCGGATGGGCAAATCAAAGGGTATGCGCTCAAGGTGGGGGGCTGTTTTGAGACGTTGGCGGCGTACCGGTTGGAATTCCAGAAATTGGGCAAGCTCCCTTTCTGCATGACTATGTTGTTTCAGAAACACCTCGACCAGGCATACGAGAGGCTTGAGATGTTGCAGGGGTATATTCCCCGGAGGGGGACCTAGGGGGGGTGTTATCGTTATAAAGAGCGGGCGACTCTCCGGATGGTATTTCCCGGGCATGTATTTCATTGTTTATATGGACTTTGCTATAGGTTTAGGGACAATTGGTGTTTTTTAGTGGTGGGCTCGCCTTAACAATTAACAATGGGGTTATTAGGGATATTAAAATGAGGCTATGATTCCGGTAAAGAACGCCGGGAAATCAGTCATTCCATTGCGCTAAACTATAAAGAATACGCCCCAATTAGTCAAAAAAGATTCTCAGTATTTTTCCATAAAAACATTGATCTCCTGCAAAAAAAACAAGAAACCTTGGCATTTAAATTCACCCTCACAAATGTATAGTACCAGTACCCAGCAAACCATCTCTATTGTGTGACAAAGCACTTCTCAATCACTGCTACGTCACTTGGCCGCCGCTAAAGCAGACGCTCCAAAGTAAGAGACTTTCCCTTCTCCATCAGCCATCATGTGCTTGAACTCTGCGTATAAGGTGAAAGACTCCACGCGGATAAATTTCCAAACAACTTTGGGCCTGCTCCACGGTAGTATTGCTGTGCCAAAAAGAAGGAAACAGGCCTTTTACCCTGTGGTGATTCATATGCCGTGAACGCGTCTTGGTTGATTTGGTGTACGACAAACCATAGGGGTTCAAACGGTCGGGACGATGGCTTACTGCAAGGCTGAAGACGGATTTTTAGTACGTCCAGAGGCTGGGTGAATATCGTATTAGCACCCCCTGCGAAAAGTCCCAGACTATTTCCATTTGTCTCGACGACCACGGCGAGGATGACATGGTGCCCTCCAGGAGATATTGACGACGAGGTTGCCGGCTAGTGCATGTATCGTTGGCATTGGTGGATTTTGTTATTAAACAAGAGATTATTATATAAAAAGTGGGTCATTGATTAAGGGCCAAAACTCTTCACAAGCTCAAAAGATGGGAAGCCACACTGAGAAACGCATTTCTAGATGCCGGGTTCTTTTCTTCGTGTCCACCTCGTTTCTGGAAAACATCAGTAATCCTGACTCATATTGATTCTGAAGATTAAATTTTGCGAGTCGCTTGCCTAAAGTATATGCCACGGATGATGTATAAGACTGGCTGGATTTCTCTGGACATTTTGATGATATTCATGGTACTATTAATTCATTATATATTATACATTTATTCCTCGGCGACTGGCCCTGACATTCGCCCGATAATATCGGCAAAGTGGCAGCGTGTTTGCTTATAACGATTGTCCATCGACCATGCCTTAACCCCTCCTCCCCTAGATTTAGTATATCCTAACCACTTCATCCAGGGCTTTCCATCATTATATGATGTAGAATATATTATTTCAGGGGACTTGATGGCAATTTGAGCCCAACCAATTGAAAAATGACCATCTTCTGAGAACAAAGTCAACCCTTAATAAAAAAGCAAGTAGAACCCCCATAAAGATATACAAGGTTCTCAAATATCCTTCACAGTAACCTAAGTGTGCAATATGAGACTAAGTTCGGCGTTTTTAGTTCTCGGACCCATTTTTATTATGGTGGCTGGAACTCCAATTATGAGGGTCAGAGATGATCATCAGATCAAACAACACAATGTCAGATCATTTGCTTTGGAAAAACTGCTGCTTTTCCAAGCCCCTGGGATTCCATCGTGGCCTTACTTGAAAACGCCCTTTAGCATCGCCTGCTTGGAGAAATCCCGGAAGAATTCATGAGTTTTTCATGGAATTGTATTGCGTTTCCATTGCAGGAAAGAATGACCGGAGCAATTCCTGTTAATGCCTTTGGATTGAAATTGTTTTGGTGTTGCCGGGCAGGGAGCGTGGCATTGCTTTTCGGTGTTTCTAATATGAGATAAACTCGGACTTTCAAGATATTCATCTATACATCCCATATTCATTATCCTGTGGGAAAACAATACCCGGTGGTCCCGTGGTGGAATTGTTCTAAATAAAGCCCAAGTGGCCAACTTTTGCTCCTTCACGCTTACTGCCATTTCGGAGTGAAACACCTCTACTTTCCAGCTCGACTCTCCAAAGTCTAAGCCTTCTTGTTTCAGGGATATTCCTATAAGATTACACCCGAAGCACCCGGGAAGGTAGGGACCTTCAAAAAAAGCATCTTTTTTCTTCCTGGTCGCTTTCCTGGTCGCTTTTCATCATGAAACTAGCGGTGTTTCTCTTCCTGGCGGTGCCCTTCCCCATTGCCGCGTCTGCTTTATCTGATAAACCGCTCTCCGGCCAAGTTTTCCCGGCGCCAAAAATGGAAAAGGCGCCCCAAGCGGCTATTGCAAGGCCTGGAAAGGACCCTTCGCAAAGTTTCCCCAGCGAAGAGTACTTTCTCCTGGAAATCCACCGCAAGGAAGTCCAGGACGCCCAGGTCCAACTAAGCTGGTTTATCAGTCGCTTGAAAACGTTTCTGGACGAGAAAGGCTTCTCCGTGGATGCGTTCGAGGCCCAGGCCCAGCTTCTTTCGTCGCAATTTCGGGAAATCTGCGCTTGGGTGGACCACATCTCGCCCACGTGGATCCTCTTGCGCCAGCTTGAATACACCAAGACCTTTTTCGATGCCATGGGGTATGCGTTTGAAACATCGAAGTTTTTTCCGCTCCCCACCAACGAGCACCAAATCGTGAGGGGCATCATCCACCTCAATGTCCGTCTTTTCTCTTTGTTGGATCTTGTGGGCGAACCCAATACTGGTGAGCCGGGGTACGCGCGGAAAGTCAAGATCTTCACCTTGGTGTTGAATTTCTGGTGTGAAAAGTATGAGCAGCTAGGCGATGCCTCTGGCGATGTGCGCCTGACGTTTGAAAGCCAGGTGAAACAGGCGGACAGAATCCTCCGGGTGTTGGCCAGCTATAGGTAGGGCTGTATTTTGGGGGTCTTTGTTTGGGGATATGGAGGGTATGACCCACGGTTGAAGATTCTGGGGTGGGCTTTTGGGCTTTGGGCTTTGGGCTTTGGGCTTTTGAGCTTTTGAGCTTTTAAGCTTTTGGGCTTTTGAGCTTTTGAGCTTTTGAGCTTTTGAGCTTTTAAGCTTTTGGGCTTTTGAGTTTTAGCAGTGTTGTGCCTGCTTGTCTTACGAAAATGACGAAAAAGTAATTGTGGAGCCATCGGATCGTCATTTGAAATGGGCTGACGAACGATGGAGGGAATCGTCACGTGTCGGCAACGATATCACGATAATCTAATAAGATCCCTTGTGCTGTTGATTTCGCAACCCACAAACAAATATCTATATCGTTCAATCCAAACACTTTAAAGCAATTATTCCCGCAAACAGGTCGAATCAAGCACCACTGTAGATTTTATTGTACAACACGGAGAAGTTGATACAAGAGGCCGCTTCTCTCCACTGATCAATAAGGATAGCATCAAATAACCAAATATATGTATCTAGAATGGTAGAACTGCAAAATATTCAACCAGTCAATCCCGCATCAGTCGGAATCCCGCATCACCCGGGAACAAAACGCAAGACGCGTTTTTTTCCAATTTTTGTTTTTTTTAAACCAGCCCCTTATGCCACAAGAAAGTGATACTTACTATTAGAGATTAAATTAACAAGAAGAAAACCTCCAAAAAGCTGTAAGGAGTTTCCACTAAGGCAATTTTGAGTCTGGGGCGGCGGTAGTATCCCATCTTGGTGTTCCGCCATCAACCCTCTATGATCGACTCGACGGTGCTCAAGCACGCGTCGAAATGCGTTCACCCCGTTTCAAATTGACAGAAATACAGGAGGAGGTGCTTTTTGTTTTTATTCTTGAGCGTGCTGCTTAAGGAAGAGCTCTCAAAGTATCTGATGTGGGAAGGAGAGCCAATTCAATTCTTGCGGTGCGTGGAACTATCCCTCCCGAAACAGTTGGCAAGAACTGGGCTACTGAGCTCATCAAAAGGAGACCAGACCTCCGTTCATGTTTTTCAAAACCTTTCTGTACCAAACGGGGAAACAGTGAAAACGAAAAACAAATTCGGGAATGGATAGAAGAAGTTGTTGGAGGTGCAATTTCAAAATATGCGATCACCAAAGATGACATCTATAATTTCGACGAGACTGGTTTTGCAATGTGTGAAACTGGTAGCGCCAAAGTCGTGACGGGATCTCAAGTACGTCATAAGAGGAAGGTTTTGGGGTCGGCTAATCGAGAGTGGGTAACTGCGATCGACTGTATCAATGCTTCTGGATGGGTGTTACCACCGTTGATTATTTTTAAAGGTAAAGTAGATATGAAATCCTGGTTCAACGTGCTTCCATTTGGATGGCGGCTTGAGGTTAGTCGGAATGGCTGGACCAGCCATGATATTGGACTCCGCTGGCTCAAAAATACTTTCAATCCGGCAACAAAGAAAAATAGAATAGGAAAATATCGACTTTTGATCTTTGATGGTCATGGCAGTCATGTGACAGAAGAATTCTTGGAAGCGTGCCACGAAAGAGATATTATTCCTCTTTGTATGCCACCCCATTCATCCCATATTCTACAGCCACTTGATGTCGGTTGCTTTGGGGTTTTAAAGACAAATATATAAACTGTATATCTCAGAGCTAACTGGCCTTGGCAAACACGTTGTCGATAAGTTTGACTTTATCGAGTCATTTCAAGAGCACTGCACGATGATTTCAAAACGTACACTATTAAAAATAGCTTCGCTACTGCAGGCTTGCTACCCCTTAAAGCCACAACGGTGCTTCAAAGGCGTAATTTTCGTGATCATGTGTCAACACCCCCAGAAAGTCCTACGCGTGAATGGGTGCCGAAAACTCCTTCAAGCACCAATGACATAGATCGACAGGAGTCTTCTATTGATACAATTATTCGTAAGATTATTAGTAACCCGCCTAGTCAGTTGAAATCTCAATTGATGCAAGTTTATAAAGGCATTAGAATTGTCTTGAATATATTAAATCTTGTCGAGAAAGATCTTCACGCTACACGAGCTGCTCTAGAAAAGAAGAATCTCAGAAATACCTTCTCTAACGAGCAGATATACACCCAAGGAGATATCTCAGTCGAAAACGTTTTCCCGGTGTATCCAGAGACACAAGAGGCATATGAAGCTCGCATCAACGGAAATTGTGAAAATATACTATCAGGTTTACTCTCACCTACACGTCCCCCCTCGTTTATGTGGAGTTTTTCGTGCTCCGGGGCATTATCTGAAGACATGTCCCAAAAGATCTAAATAGTCAAATAAACATTTTTTTTGATGTAGTGTTGAAATTTTCTTATTTTAATTTATTGAGGGCATTTTGTTCCCGGGTGATGCGGGATTCCGATTGATGCGGGATTGACTGTATTGGTGCAATTTCCAATCGCTGCCCAAAACCAGTGTTGTTAGCAACACGATATTTTACTAAATTTTTAGTAAACCCGAATATTATAAATATTTTTCCCGATATTATTAGTAATATTATATTATGGAAATATATCATAATATAGCATAATATATTATTTTCAACCATGAGTTGGGGTAGTTTCGACAAAACCCAGGGCCCAGGGGGGCCACCAAGGCATCTTATTAGGGTTCGCACGCTGGCCTAGCCAATCATTTCCCTGTACCTCCACCGAAAGTCTTAATGTTGAGGTTCAATATAAAAAAATTCATGGTGAGATATAGATGGTAGCTCTAGACTAAGACTGTGTTGTGATAAACTAACTAAATCCAAAAGTCCGAACCAGACTAAGGAATAAGGGGCCGTACCCTATTGGCACTTCCTCGTCGGACGGTATTCGGGAGCTTCGTCACCCAACATCCTCTTAAAATTATCGCTCAAAATAGCAGCAGTTAACGTCCATGTTACTTGAGAAGCCAAGTTTCGAGAAAAATCAACTTTTTGATACGTAAAAAACCATAATATATTATAATATATTAATCATATTATTAATATGAATGTCAATATTAATATTAATAGTATTACTACATATTACATAATATATTATTGAGCTATAATATTTTTGGGCGCTTTTATTTACTAATAACGCTGCCCAAAACTAAGAAGATCGAAATCTGGGGAAGTTGACTTCTTTTTCGCAGCCGTTCGCTTCGTGCTCGGTTTGATTTGATGCCTCTGGCTGTTTGTTTTTCTCCCTGGGCTTCGGACTCAAGCAACCAACCCATCTCTTTCAAGTCTAGGTGCGGTAATTGACCGTTTGGGTAACGGCGGAGGCCATGTTCCCTACAGGGACGCAAGGTTGAGCTATCTTCTTCAGCATAGTCTTGGTGGTGACTCAAAAACATTAATGTTTGTCCATATTTCTCCAGATGCCAACAATTCCAGTGAAACCCTTAACTCTCTAAGGTTTAAGTTAACAATACTTGTTTCCTTTAACGTTGAGGCTAAGCACGTCTTTGATGTGTTCATAACTAGGTGGTCGCTGGTAAATGGTTTTTTTTTTTTTGAAATGTATAACTAGACACATTTACTTAAAATTCCGGATCATTCCACAACGAAATTCCACTAGGGTAGTTTTTAGCTCGGCCTTGGTTTACATGACCGCAGTGATGGAAGATTTCTGCCCAAAAACAAATGTCTTTCTTTACAACACAGTAATTCATGACTTAGACGGAAATCTTCCTGTCAGACACTCGTTCTGGGCCCCGTGGAAGCTGCTAAATATCACAGTACACCTTTCTTCCCTTGGACGCGTTGGCACTCAGTATTCGCAAGACAATTGGGCTCAAATTGCTGCTGATGTCCCCTTCACTTGAGACCCAAGTATCCAGAAACAGAGCTACTCTTTTCTTTTGCGGCACAGATTCATTTTCGACATCGCCTACAAATTCTGGCTCGGCGAAAAACCTTTTCCTCGGACTTTGCTGGGGGGTTTCCTCGGGAGGCTTTTGACGAGGGTATTCTTCTCAGCTCCAAGGAGAACTGTCACCATTGTCTGATACAACAAGACCAGGCGAAGAGGAACGTTTCAATGATGCATTCCCTAGCGCTGTAAGGATCCATATTGGTTTCGTTTGGTGACCATGGGTAACTTGTTCAATAATTGGCGGATGAAATTCCTCGTCCTCAGTGTTTATGCTCAGTGACATGTTGGCCGCACTCTGGAAGGTGGTTTCCGCATAATCACTCAAAACTTGGTTAGTTCTGTGGATTTCTCCATCAATCATAGCTGTTTCGGGTACCCAGGTCAAATTTGGGTCGCCCAAATATCCACGGATGTTCTTCTAGATAGACGTATTCGGTGTCAAATGTCTACTATCTGTTTGCTTGAGGATGGTAAGTCTGTCATGTCAACAAACTTCGATACTTGTACGTTGATTTTACAGTTGGGGCTGGTCCTTTCTACTGTTGACGAATGGGAGCAGAATGGCTACGTCTTGCGGATCATTGCTTTTGTTGAAAGTGCAAGAAGACGAAAAGCAAAGACTAGAGAACCTCTCAGCAGCTTGAGAATTGATGCCGAGGTTAGGATTGTCTGTTTCGATAGTGAAACCCTCCATAGTTACAACTTTATGGTGAAAGGATGCGATGTCACTGATGAGACGCTGGAAATATTCCAACACATTGAGCTGGTCTTGGAGGAACACCAATGGTGGATTAACATGGTGGAAGCCAGGGAAGCCATGCGGGATGTGGAGTCTCAAACGCAACAGAAAAAAAGTACTGGAAGCATTTCTAGGGCCATGAAAATAGCCGACGATCTTCCAGAGAGACTCCGATCTCTTAATTTCAGCCCCAAGAGTCCTTCGGAAGGCCTCGGGTTGGGGAAGTCTGTGCAGAATAACAGGCGATCCACTTTATCCACCTTACATCAACAAGGGTTATCAATGTCTCTTAACATGAAGGCCCAGGGTGATGGGCTGTTCTTCAAGTATGACGATGCCATTGACACTACTGACGAAAGTGATACAGAGAAGGAGTACATCAAGAAGAAGGAGCCAGGTCATAGGGCTGGCTAATATGTATTGTGCATTTCAGTGATGATGATCAGTAGCGGAGCATCGCCTTTATATATGGTTCCATGGGCTTAATAGAGTAGTCCGAAACCTTCTCGTGAACTCTCCAGGTCATCATAGTTTCCCCGGCTGGTCAGGTCGAGTGTTTTACATCACTGGAGCATCGCCTTTGGGTCTATGGGCAGTCCGTGACCTTCTTATCAATCATAGTTAGCCGGCTGGTCCACAAGTGGTCTTATCTGATCAGCAACCCTCTCTGAAGGAGCTTTTTTTTTGAGTGGGTGCTTCTGAAATCAACTGCGACGCATAAAGTCGGTACCTCAATCAGCTTTGTCTAGCAGAGCTGTGCACCACAAAATCCCGAGTCATTTTGTTCGGCTTTTTCCGGAAGCCTGTGGTATTTCAGCTATGCCCATGGCAAATCGCTCAATTCCAGATCTATTTCCACACACACAGGTGATGTCATGTGATAATAACAACCATACCGGTTTTAAGACTTCCTCATGATGGCCTGTTCGATCCGTGGGCTGAGAAAGGCCCGAATGTCTGGTTTTGACTGGTCCCTCGACAAAACCGTGTTTTTTACGTGAATGTCCCGCATTTAAAAGCACGTACTGTCATCAAAGGTATCGGCGTGAAATAAGACTCCGTATCCTTGATGTGTAAAATGACCTTAATGTCTAATGAACCCATGTTTTGTGCGTTTTGTCCCCCACTGACCGATGTTGCGACGGGTCAACCCGGTTGCAGTGTACCAAACCCTGTTGTGGCCCCATACCACAAAATCAATCAAAGAGGAAAGAAGTTTTCGGGAACATAAGACGTGGTTGGTGACGAAGGTGGGTTTGGTGGACACTTAAAAGATTCAAAAAAAGCCGAGTTTTTTGGAAAGTGGCATCCCGCTTATTGTTTATACCATAAAACGCCTTCGTGGTTCCCTTTTGAAAGATGGAAGAGATCCCCAGGAATTCCGTATCCTCGCTTTCCACTCATCCAAGGTAAGTGGTGCAGTAAACCAAACCGTGCCCTATCATTCTTTTCGTGAAAAATCCTCACACGCATTAGAAGGTATATTAGGCCCGATCATATATTGGGGAACCCTTTGTGGACGTATTCAGCACTGTAGCGTAAGATGGTTTCCTCCCGGGGCTTTAACTTCTGCTTGGACTTATTGTTGTCAACCTACGTATGAAACCGCCCGTGGTACATTAGTCAATCCACGCTTTTGTACATCTCCAATGGTGGAATAACGTTGGCGTATTTCCTGCTTTGGGACCCCCTGGACATGAAATGTTAGCAGTTTCTCTTTTCTGAATTCTCTATACCTTTCCGTTTGAAGAGAGTAAGGGTGTATGCAGCCGAACTCGGGCCGTCTACTTCAGTGGAAGCCAAATCAGCCTCCGGGGACACTCTTCCGCAGAAATGTCTCACATTGTAAGTCCATTGTTGGCACAGAAATTGAGTCCCTTCACGCTTTGCGGCAGTGAGGCCAAGGTGTATATTTAAACGATGGGACTGAAATTAGCCCACCACCGTGAAATTCTTGTACCACAACCAGGCAAGGATGCCTCGGGATAATTAGATACGAATGGAATAACGTACGCAAGGGCACACTTAAAACTTTGTTTGGTGGGGTCTTTCTAAAACATGCGCCGATTGGGCCGTAAAATATTCGGGGGTTCAGATCTTTGTACCCAAAAGCTTTTAGACATGGCCTATTGCAGACCAATTAATTGGTGCAGGTGCCTTTTTTCCCTGTAGTTAAATATTTTTCATCCATACATGCAAGCAAGAAAGTTGGCTGGTAAGAGAAATTATGGTATGAACTTCATAAACATAATCACAGTAAAAGCATCTTAGCTGCATATCACTTCAATTCAAACGCTCTATAAATGGATTGCATTCATATGTAGTATTTGACTGAAACCCTTATTTACACACCACTGAGAATAGATAATCCTCATTTTAAAATACCAAAATAGTTCCCTGAACTTTTCGGAAAGAACTTGGTATTTCTTAAAAATATAACCAGAAAGTTTTGTACTTACTTGTATCAGAAAAACTTTGAATTTGCCGCTTTTTATTATAATAATGTACAATTCAAAAACCGAGCGTAAATGATTAAACGATCATTTTTTTAAAACCGGATTTTGAAGGTTTTAAGCCGTGTTTTTCCAATAAAATGTTCATTAATAACTACCAAGAATTTATTTCCCCAAACTTCTTGAGTGCATACCCACAAGAGGGGTTCAAAAAAAACCTCGATAAATGGATAAGCTAGATAATTTCATAAAATCGCTTGTAAATGGCCCATGCAACTAAAGTGCTTTCACTGTCATACAGAAAAGAAAGACTATTCGCCGCTTGCATCTAAACTTGATTCTTCAACCAAACAGATCTGATCATTTCTTTACTTCCATACTGTGCTTCTGACAGATAAAGTATCCATTAAATTCAAACAACCAGTTGTTTTTGAAGTTCTGGGTGGGGTTTCACCAAAACGTCATTTCATCCGCCTAGAGCTTGATCCAATTAAGGCCTGTCGTGGAAAGCCCAAAGGTATACAACGTGACTTCACGTCTGTTTCACGTCCACAGCTACTTCACCTTCTGGAAATAGCGACACCGACTTCAACAGGAGAAATTTCCAGGTGATAGTCACGCTGTAAGAAAACTTCATTTTTCAGCCAAGAATCCACAATACCCAGCAGTCAAGATAGCCGCTGTTATAGGAGGTACAGAAGGACTACGCCAACTTCGTGACGGATTCTGTGAGCCCCTTGGTGAAATTAATCTCGTGAATCTTACCACACCCCTTTCAGGTATGTTTTTGCTTTCCTACTCCTGCTTCCAGGATGAAGTTGCGTTAGCTTAACTATGCGAACCCCTATCGTGCTGGTGTAACCCCGGGAAAATCACTGTCAGAGTGCAGTTTCTGTCAGTGTTTCTAGAGGCATGCCCAAGAAAGCTGGCAATTCTCTGTACTAGAAAGCTATAAACTTTGTATAAAAAGACGCTTTAAGAGCACGGAAAGTAAAAGGAATCATGAAACTGGGCTTTGCTGGAATTTGGTCGAGGCAGCCTCACCTTAATTATACATATCATGGGATCCTATTATCGGGGGGTTTTACTTGGGCATTGTTTTGGATGGCGAAAACCTCCAGTCATTCCATGTCATACGGTCCCAGCCCCCTATCAAATACCATTTTCTGGTGCTATCCAACAGATTTCCACAATTATTCAGCCAGGCTGTGCGGCAAACGCCTTTTTCCCTGTTTAACATTCAGCCAGCCCATGCTGTTTTAAATCCGTAGTTCCACTGGACCTGGCATTGTCAAAGTCTTCTTCAACACATTCCACAGCGGCCCAGGCGTTGCCGCCAAACACTCCTGAACTGATCCTGGGGTCTCCCAACCTTCACTAAGCCAGTCCCTTCACATATATAAACCCCCTGGAATCCCCCAAAACGTTTGCCCTTTTTTCATCTTCCCATCATGAGACTCCTCTCCTCCGTGCTCACCACGCTCATCATCTCGTCCGTCGCCCATTCTTTGCCCTTGGATGGCAATAGCCATATCGAGCAGATCAATGCCTTCAGTGAAACACTTGTATCCGAGGAAGATGGCCTTGGAGATCTCCACCAAGTAATTGCCCATAATGGCGACGCCCTCCAAGCCGAAAAGCTGTTGAACGACGTGTATGCGTATCTCACCTCCTTCTTGAAAGACTCGTCCTTTTCCAGGGAAAATTTCGATTGGGTGGCTGAACAAATCGACCGAGAGCTAAAGGACATTTCTCGGACCCTCATGGTGGCCAACCCAGGAAAATCCGTGCTTTCCGATCGCCTCACCTACGCCAAATTTTTGTTTGAGCTCATGGTCGACACCAGCGAGCTGTTGAAGAGCTTTGGCCCGCTGGACCCCACGTGTGTGCATTTGGTGCATTGTATAATCGAGCTCCGCCTCATCATAAGGGCCTTGTATAACGCCGAGGGCTCGCCGGACCGCGAGATCCCGGCCTATGCGTATAAGGTGTACCAGTTCATGGGCTTGTTGGAGTTTTTGCGGGTGGAGTTTGAACGGTTGAAGACGGTGCCTTTTGGCGTGAGGCACATGTTTAACAAGCACTTTTCTGGGGTGGAATATACCCTCCGTGTTTTGGAGAGCTATATTGAGAAGAAGGGTGAGTGAGGGGTGTGCCCTTGCTTAGTTTATGGGATTTTGTTGCGTGGCTTCTTCTAAGTTATGTTGTGTTGTGTTATTGTGAAGGTGGTGGCAGCATATTTCATATGTGTTGGTGTAGTCGGTTTGAGGGAGTGTGCGGGGCCAAGGTCTACAACTCTCGGACCACATGTTCCAATTACGGGTTTTATAGGTTTAGGAATTGAACGTCGTGGGCATTCTAGTAATGTCTCGGGGGAGTATTGAAGGCTAGAGCCTGTTGTACAGGAACTAAAACACCCAGCAACACCCAGAAACACCCAGAAACACCCAGAAACACCCAGAAACACCCAGAAACAACCCCCGATAAACCAAAAGACTTGGGATCCTAACAAGGGTGCGCAGTATCACCACCTCAATCCGTGTGTTTTGGATGTTTGGTGATTAGCTTTATTACTGACACGGCGGATCCCCATTCTTCACGTAGACGTTGATATTCCACGAGGCAGACCCACTTTGGGTTATTTTCGGGTGAAGAAACTTTGTTTCTTGGCCGGCAATGTCCTGAAACCCACGCATTGTTTCGAATTCTGTATTTACATTATTTCAAGCTTGTCAACGATAAAAACACATGCTTCTTGTTCACAATGAAACCCATATCAAGTGTAAGCAAGCACGTGGATTCCATCTTAAATTTTGGAACTCAGATATCTTTAAACATCCTTGAGGGTAAGAGTAGTAGTTGCAGTGGTATTATTCTCATGTACGCCGTTCAGTATTCGAGTATAAACGGGTACATTTGGCGACATTGAACTTTTGGAGACTGGGCTGGCAGATGACTGGGTATGTCTGGTTCTGCTGATTGGTTCTAGTAAATCCCTCAAAATCTCATAGTAATAGGCCAAACACTACTACTTGGTTCTCGATGACTTTTGGGGTTTCTCCAAGGTGCTTTCAATGAATTTTCCATCCCTGGTAATCACAGTGATGGGAGTGCATCACTCCTTAGGTCCTTTATCAGATTTTTTTTCTGGCAACTCGATGATTCATAGTAATCAGTTGTGAGCCGGCTAATTTTATAATCCCTCAGAGAATTTCCCCCGGTTAGTATTTTTAGTAAGTAGCCATGGTATTTCAA
>BIMT01000082.1:0-61680 GCA_005406065.1 Metschnikowia sp. JCM 33374
AGTTGCTTTGAGTATCTCTTATGTTTGAATGCCACGCTACATTGATGTTAATTACGGGAATTTTAGACAAAATAAAATCGTCTGCTTTTAATGATGATACTGATTGATTAAGCAATGATAGGCCATTGTGATTTCTTGCTTGCTTGTCTCCCCAGTTTATATGGCTATTGATCTGGAAGAGAAGGCAACTTTAACAGCGAAGATTCTTCTCTTATTTTGATTGATTCCTGCTTTTTTTAGATTAATTGTGGTTTTAACAGTTATATGCGGCCGTCAACCCCACTGGCTTTTTTTTACGACGTACTTAATAAAATTCTCACAATATAGCCTCGGTGTTGTTTTAGAATGAGATTTCAATTTGTCTTACAATTGCAGGCTCATTATTTTTCGAGTCAAAAAAATACCACATGCAAAAAGCCTAAAAGCAGACTAATTTATATCCAAGAGCATTCAAACACTTATGACAAGGAGTAAGTACCCAATCTATTCCTCTTCAGTTTCTCCCCATGACACTACCAGTAAATCAGTACCAGTAACAGTTGACAAGATACTAATCAAACACAGAAATGATGATTCATTGCCGCCCATCTTTGCCTTCCAATATCATACCCTACTTGTGGATTTCAGATTGGCTGATACTATACTGGACTAGCCCGCCTCTCAAATCTTGACACAGCCACGTTTCAGGGTAGAGTCATCCATAAATGAAAACTTTCTCAAATGATCTTTTACTGGTTGCATTTTAGAAAAACCGTTCTAATGACGCGATAGCAGCATAATCAGATCCCTGTACGAAAGGACAACTATAATCAGGAAAGGAGTTTCACATTTCAATGTGCAATTCTTATTTCAAGTGTGGTGGAAATAGACAACATTCTGAAGATTTTTTCGATAACCAGCCGGAATTGCGACAAACAATTCTCCTTTGAAAACTAACACTACTTTCAATAGGAGGGGGTTTGAAAACAGGCGACTCCTAAAACACAGATACATACCTTTTCCTGTTTCTTTTAATAAGACGTTGCATTTACAAAAGTTGCAGAATGTGCTTTCCTGTCTTTGCACCAATGCCATTTCATGCTCCATTAACATCAATTACATATACTATTGTTCTGTGAATTCCACGGATGACCTGTTCAGTAGATATTACGCCTGGCTGTTTCATTGAATTCTAAAATACAAAGACTTGGCACATGATCACCAGCGCCTCTTACGCGTGACAGAAAGGGCTGCCTATAGAAAGAGCTGCCTATAAAAAGATGCAACTTTTCGTGCTCTCTTTCATGTAACAGCCATTATAACATCCTCCCTAATGAAAGCAATATTCATGGTAATATTCCTTGCGTCTGCGTTTGCCTTAATTGCAAATGATAGCTCTCCTTCGGGATCATCAAACCATGATCGACTGCCCAACATCAAAGACTACGAGCTTCCATATAGAGGTTTCCGGGTATACAAAGACCCATAAAGAATATTGAAGTGTCTCAGAGAAATGCACATGATGTGGAATCAGATGGAGCTCTTCTTGGCAATTCGGACTCCGAAAAAAAAGAAGTGCGTTTTAATCCACAACATATTCAATGGACCCTTGCCCAGAGCCTTGCTAGGGTGAAGAACATTCAGCGATTTGGTGCACGAATTACAGAACGCCGGATCGGCGATGTCTATAAGGATCCTTTAATCCCAGTTTCCGATTCAGTATCAGTCCCTCATAATGATTCCTTGAAGGAGCTCAAGCTCACTATGGGGCAGGTGTTTGTCAATAGTACCTCATGAATATGACCAAGTCTTCCCTTGAAGAGGTTGAAACACATCAAGAAGGAGTACAAGCTTTGTTGGCTGGTTTGGAAAAGAGTTGAACATGGTGAAAAGTACAGTTTCTGCCCTTTCTGAAGGGTACTTGATGGATCTCGACCGGTACGTTTTGTTTAAAGAATCAGTTAACAAAGTCGCAAAGAATCTCACATTATCCAAAAACCACACAGAAACAGCAACACTTCAGACTTTCTTAGCCAAGATTATCCCCGATCTACAGGCGTTGGACTCGTGTGCAATTTGGTGGTGTGGAATTCAGTCAAATCATACAAAACCTTGTTTGCACTTTTCGTTTTCGGCCTATGTGGCGGAAATTAATAATCTTACTGGGTCACCGAAGCGCTTTTAATTGAAGTCTTGTTCTCGTCGGTGTATGAAGAAAAGACCCAGAAAGATATTGAAATCCAATACTCGCGCCTAAAAGATGTACAGAGTGTCGATACCACATTATGGGCCAAAATCGCCGAGTTGGAAATTGTTCAGCAGAAGGTCAGGGATGTATCCCAAATGCTCAAAAACTCCGAAACTCTTTTAAGACATCAAAAGTTCTGGCATGAGATTGATGATAAGAAGACAAGTGATGCAAATTTGGTGATTGATAAGAACGGAAATGGTTCGTATTTGGCAAATGTGGGGGTTTTTCCAAGTGGGGTTGCAGATCTTCCAAGTGGAATTGCATAGGCCATCAGTTTCTCTTTTTTTTAGTAATATTATTTTGAAATATACAATTTGTCAACTAGTGTTAAGTAAATGGTTTTCAGAAAAGTTCAAATAAGTGGAGAACTGGGCCAAGGCGGCTTGTTTGTTCAACATTATTAAATCTATAAACCATAGGAGCTTCTCCTTCATTTCTGGTGGTTTCATAGTCAGGGTAGCTTTGCTGAATAAATATAAAAATCTTAGATGACAATATATTTAATGCAGGTATAATTGAAAATTAGGTAGAACCGTTTATTTTAACTAGTACCCCAATATGGCCCAGTTCTCAATGTCTGGCACATTTGGCTGCAAAAGTACTTGGTTATTGTACTCGCAGAAAGTGTTTGATGCAAACTACTTGGATTGGAAAATCCCCATTTTTGACCGATACTCCAACGAAGGACTCATATTTATTCGGATAAAGCTTCCATTCATGTGTTATGCCATTACTCATTTAAGAAAATAGCTTCTGAAACATCTCAATACCTGTGTATTAAACCGTGTCTTGCAGAAGCATGACCTTCCTCGGGCCTGAACCCTAAAAGCTTAAATAGAAGGGGATTCCGGCTCGAAACTCAACTGGTGATGGTTTTTTGCTTCCTAAATGGTAGCATCCTTCGTGTCCTTCTACCAAAGACAAGGAAATGTTAGGAGGTCGTCCCTACTTCCCCAGCACGCGAAGCTCGATAGTTTTTATCAATATTAAATCTTAAGGCTTATGTTTTCATTTGTTCAGTGTGGGCTATATCGAGGTAGTGTTCGCTTTTACGGCTTTATAAATTACAAAATAGAATTTTTCTGGATGCTTGGTTCCTCGTGATTTTTAACATTTCCATTTCTTACCGCGTCGTGTTTTTCTTGTCATGGGACTGTGCATTTAAACTGCGCAAGCTTGCTCCATATTAAGCAGCCCCCGCGCCAGAATAGGCATGTCGCATCCCCACAAACCACCAAACCCTCTAGCGTTCTTATTGTTGCTTTTTGGAGAAAACTCCATCTACTATTGTTTGTTGTTTTATTGTTTTCTTTCTTCCTCACAATATTTTTTGGGTTCCTTTCTTTACTTCTTAATCAAACACACACAACTCAGAGCATCCACCAAGTTCGTGGCGAGCAATCAAATACACACACAAAAAAAAAAAAAAAAAGAAGCAATAGTAATAAATCATGCCCCCCAAAACTGAATCTCCACTCAATATAAGCCTACGATCTGATGGCCATTCCATTGTCAAAGGAAGCCCTGGAGTTCCGAACTCAATCGTATGTATCAACCAAGTGTTCCAAAAAATGAGTGCATCTGTCTTTATGTGCCGTTTTCTCTAAGTTCTTCATCTAACATTTTCAAGCCACGCATTCAAACTGTTGTCGAAATCAGGCCTTCCAAAAGCCCGACTTTTGATTGTCGTTCAGTAGCCGTTGAGCTTCTCACTGTCCAGAGAGTGGCGCTGCCGTCAGCACTTACATCCAGCGAAACCGTAAAGCAAACACGTGTTTTTGCTGACCCCCTGGTGTATACGCCCCCACTTGGCCAGTTCTCCCAGTCCATGTTGGGTCTTGATGTTCCAATCCTCATACCGCTTGATAAAAACATTGTTCCCAGCGGCTATTTCGATACGTGGGGTGCCACTACCGTGTATTCATTTGTAGTGCGTGTTACTTTGGGCACATCTGTTTCAAATGAGCAACATTACACACAAGAGTTCCCGATCCCAATCAAATTGTACGATACACTTCCCTTATACCGACAATTTAACGAACCAGTGTGTCAAAGCCAAGTTTCTACCGATAAGCAGGTTTTGGTTGATGTAACCCTCCCAACATCCGCTGTGGGGCCGCAGGACACTATCGACTTGGCAGTGCGTACGGCGGCCAATCACTTGTACAATAAACGCAAGAAAAACCTTCAGCTTAAACTGGTGACTCTTCAGCTCAAGGAAATATTCGAGGGCTTTGACAACGGGCTTCCCGCGCGCAAAGAAACAAAGCTTTTCTCCGAAACAAAGACCCACGAGAGTCTTCTAACAACCGAAGGCATAGAAGACTCGTTTTCGTTTGTTTTCCCTCACGAAAATGATCTTTTGGAGCTCTACTCGAGTCACAATACTCAGGACTACCTGGCAGGTCGCGTGAACCACATCACGGCCTCATTCAACAAAAACAAAAACTTTCATAAGTTGGCGGAGGGTGTTCCGCTAAGTCATGTCCAAGGTTTCACGATACACGGAAAATTATTCGCTCTACGGTACGAATTTGTACTCAAGGTGAAACTTGCCCACGGGAAAGATATCATTTGTTCCATCCCACTCACTGTGTCTCCGTATAATAGGGCCAGCAGTGCCTATCTTATGCTGTGGATTATGAGCGAGTGCCAGGTAGCACGAGACTCTTTCGGTCGGGATGCTGTGGCTGATATCGTTAACTGTGGACGCTTCGAAGACATGTACCGAACTACAAGACGGTTCTGTGAGCCACCCGTGGTTTATTCTTATAATCCTTCTGATTGGATCGAGTTAGGCTATAATCCGGATGCATTCCATACCCCTAGGAGTGACCGACGGTTTGTCTGTGAAATTGATTAAGGGGTAAGATTTATTACAAGAAGCCCTTAACCACCCTCGGCTATTAGGATATACTCCCCTTAATGGGTTAGGATTTGGCTGAAGCAGCATGCGACTTGCGTGTGCTGAAGTTCCTCCTGCCCTCTTTTTCTACTTTTTTTCTGTTATTTATTGGGGGACATTTTGACAAATGATCAAACGACCGGTGTTTGGTACTTGCGGGATGGTTCGGAATACCTAGACGCATGGGTTACTGGAGGCCTCGTGACTTTTTTCTTCATAACTGCAACCTTTCAAAAGATACTATATCGCTTTGCTTTTCCTTGGTGTGTTGACAAACCGTTCAGATTAGGTGCTGTTATAATTCATGCGACATCAAGAGCAGCACAGCCTTATGCCACCCATCAATGTCTAGCTTGACGGGACAAGTCGAGTTGTATAATAACCTCGCTTTAAGTGGTGGCCAATATTAGAAGTTCGACTTGATTATACCCACAAGTGACCTATCTCAATTTTCTTCTCTCATCTCTCATTATCATTGAATCCTTTTGTTACTATATTTAATAAGGTGCGCCCAACATTGCGTGGAAACTACAATCTAATCCAAGGTAAACCTATACCCCCAACCCAGCAATATTCCAGAAAGTGAATGAGTAGACTTTGGTTATTTCCCCATTATTACTAAAGGGTAATACAATGACTCCAAAAAATATTAAAAACCTCGAATTACCAATTTTATAGCAGAAATACAAAAGCTACCATGAATTATATTCAATCAAACTCGTTTTCTATTAGGTGCGCGCACTCACTTCGAAACCTTTAAATCCACCAAACCTCTTATCTTTAGAAATCACAAACACTTTCAAAAAGTAGATGCAATAACCCCCTTTTTTTTTCTAGACCCCAACAGCTGCTTCAATCTTCCACCATGTCGGCACCCCCACCTTATGCGCCCACCACAACATCTTCATACGCTCCGGCCACCGAAAACTCCCATGTGAACTTCCATGAGGAGATTTCCAGGGCAAGCATTATCCCTACAAGCATCCACAAAGCCGTCTATGATGCTCTAGGAGAGCTCTACTCGATCCTCACGGTGACTCAGATGGTAGAGGCAGCGTTTATCAAGGATTTCATCTTGGATAAAGAAAAATACACCGCCACCGTAATGCGGCTTGTCAACCAGAGCCAGATTCTTCGGGAAAGCTTCCGAGCAAGCCCCACCCACGAGCAAATTGTGTCAGAAATCCTCCCTGGGCTCGATCAGAACCACACAAACTTACTCGCAGAGTTGGCGGCTAAATTCAACCTCCATGCACCCTTGGCGGTGGACCGTCTCTCGAAAGGTGTACCGGCCACAATCGAGCATTTCCATAAACACGTAGAACGCGCCGACTCCGCCCCAGCGGCTAATTCTGTGGCCCCAAACGCTTCAGGAGCAGGCCCAGCGCTCTCGGGGGCTCTGAAACTGTCTGCAGCGAGTGCCAGACTCGTTGCCGAAGCCACCGGAAACTTCATCACGCTTATGGACGCGGTCAAATTGAACTATAACACAAAACCGCAGCTCCACCCGCTCCTAAGCAATCTAGTGCTTAGTCTCAATGAAATGGTGACTCGTGAAAACACCCGTGCGGTCACGCATGAGTTCCCGGGCAAGTCAAAGTTAGTCAGCTGGCTCATTAAACTAAATAATTTGGCCGAGGACGACGTGTTGTCTGCGGATGACTCTGAGGTCTTTCTCCAGGACTTGGACGAGTCATATCGGGGGTTTTACGATTCTTTGGAGTAGGTTTTTTTTCTTCTTTTGCTTTTTCCTTCTTCCCCGGGTGATCTATGAAGAAATCTGGAATTCTTGACTCTTTTGGTTGTATACCGAGTCTAAGGGTAATTTATCGGGCATAGACATCATTGGAGTGATTTTTTTTTGCTATTGTTTGTGCATGTTGTGAAGTTCGGAGGTTAGCATGAATCTTTGCGGAATATTCGTGTCATGCTTCGAGTTTATCGATGGTCTTTGCTTAGTGTTTGAGAACCTTCACTGGGTATGTCTGGGGTACTGGATACCTTTGACAAATGTGGTGTGCCAAGTCTTATTACCATTTTTTGGGGTACACGTGTGTGCATGCCATGATTGGTCACAAAATATTATTATTTCAGGGCAGTTATCAAGGTATGCTTATGTTTCTGCCCCCATGGATTATCTGAAATACTTCCTCTGCTTCAATATCTGTCCTATCGGGTAATATTCCAACTGTCAAGCAGTGTATCCATGACAGTCTGAGTTCGTTTCGGCCTTTTCTGATGGGTACTCCTCTACATACTGATTTCTTTTGGTTGATTGAACCTGATACGTGGTTAACCTATACTGGCGAATTGCGGGATATCTGAGTAGGGTTGAGCCTATTTTACAAAACTAGGGGTAAATGATGCTGTGTGAGGGCAATGACTCTTTGGGTACCCCTTATAAAAGAGCGGCTCATTTATGTTTATTCGGTCAAGCCGAACATCTACACTGACTCAATCTCGCGCCATATCCTGGGCCCAACTTTCCTAAAGGTTCATGAATACCGAAACATCAATTAAAACAGGCCCTCATCCATGATCCAATTCACAGGACATCATTCACCGCATCTGAATCTCAAAAGATAAGCAGGGGACGAAAACTTTGCACGCTGATATCGTGTCGCTATAATAATCTCCACACGCAGACGAGTTTTCACGGCCAGCTTTTTTTTGAAACGCAAGAAATAAAACAAGACACACTGGACACCATCTACACGTTATGATCTACGAACCGAGCATGTTGTATTTACATCTACGCCGGAAGATAGATGAAACCATTGATAAAGCATGATCGATAGTTGACGCCATATTTCTTATTATCTTAGTTTTGTCCCGAAAAGGTGAAACGGCCCAAACAATACTTGTAAGCGATCATAAACCCGAACTATGCCCCAATAAGGGCAGTTGGCCTACTTTAAATTCGGCAAAGATAAGAGTAAACATTCTCTGCTAAATAAAAGCTACAATCATTGCTTCACTCCCTTCAACAAACGAAAACTATTTCTTTCTGGGATCTTCTCTGTTTTATTTTTATGCTCTAAACAATGGATTCGATCTGGTCCGCATAGCTCAACACGTTTCTGATAGTGGCCGCGTTGTCGGAGGCTGAGTCGTTCTTCTCGCCGTTATCAAAATACACAACGCCGTTGCGGAACACCCAGTTCTTCACGTCAAGTTCCAGCACCAAAGCTTGTTCGAAGGCCAAGTCGGATTGTTCTTGCGGGTAATACAATAGGGTCTTACAGTTTGTGATTGGAATGGAAACATTGGTCTTCTCGAGAGAGCGGGCAATTTCCACGCGCAACGTGTTGCGCAAACTGTCAGTGAAATGGGTATATTCCGTACATGGCAAAGTGGCATCGTCTTGCAAAAGTTTCCAGATCTTGATATAGTTGCCCTCCATCAAGTTGCGCTCCAAATCGATGGGGTATTGTAAAAAGTGGTCCTTCTCCACGTTGATAAGAGGCGAGCTATAGATGGCCTCTAACTCGACGTGGTACTTGCTGATTTGCCCCTGTGAAAGTAAGTAGATCAAGTATAACGAGATGATTTTGGTGAAGTCCGTGTTGGCCTCGCGTTGTGCGTGCAATTTGTTAGATCCGTAGAACGGTCTCAACGAGGCAAAGTAGTTCTCAAACAGAGAATACTCGGCGGCTAAGAGCAGCAGCAACGCGCCGATTTCAAGGATCCTCTCGGCGATCTTCAAGTCGTTCAATTGTTCATCCGTGGAAGTGTTTGCGTAAGTGGGCACAAGCAAGTTATGCTTGATCAATTCGATCTTGATTGGAGGAAGGAGCGTCTGGCACTTTTCGTAGTTTTCGGCGTCGAACAGAGCGTATAACTCTTCAGCAAGTTTGGGAAGAGCCATTTTTGTGTGTGTGTGTTTGTGTAAGGAAGAAGGTGGCTCGTCGGCGGTTTTATGTCTCAAGCTAAAAGATTCAATGAGAGTAGTTGGATCTTTCAAGATTTATCTGGTAACATAAGTATGTGCATAGGCGAAGGTTAGTTGAGGTGGCGGGGCAAGGTCGTGCGTGGCCAAAAAGCGAGGCGCGAGTTGAAGCGGGGCCGTGGCTGCAAAAACGGAAGATTCCCCCACATTGTTTATAAAAGTGGGAAAACCTAGGCGGCTGGGTTAAGAGGGTGAACTGGCCTAAAGACTGAAATCTAGGCTTTATTTTATTTGGGGTTTCTTGGGTTTTTCGTTGTATCTGGTTTTTATTCAAAAACACGAGGTACGTATGAACACGTTGTATTGAAACTGAATGTTTTGGAGGAGTGGAGAAGAAAAATTGGATCTTGGATCTTTGGTTTATCCTGTTTTGGAGTCTTTATTTTTTCTAAAAATATTTCGTCTTTATTTTGTGGTATAAAGTTTATTTCCATACATTGAAAATAAAAACCAATGAAATCAGAAAAACTTTTTATTTTTCAAAGTGGTTACCCTGCCTTGATGCGAACATGACGAGCTTATTTATTTGATATCCGTGTCCGGTCTCTTGGATCTTCTTGAAAAGGCTTTGGGCTACCTGCCGAGTGGTGGATAGGTCGTGAACCAGAAAAACATTTATGGGGGAGTAACCTCTTGCGGACCCGTTCCTTTAAATATCTTTTTTTCTTGGGAACATGAGTGACGATTGGGTAGGTTTTCGTGAAGGACTAAGGTGCCAACCTGAGCGCTGATCCTTTCTGAACTATACATTTTAGGGAGTCATCCCGGAGAAGCTTCTCCAGAGACATGCTTTGGGCTTAACCTTGGTTCCATCCATTCACTGTATCCGGCGAATTAACAAACACCGAATATCATGGGATCATCTTGTTTCATAATCCAGCCCACAATAGCCGCCACAATGGTGAAAGACTAGATTGGGTCACCAAGTCTCGTTTAAACGCACTTGCCACATTTAATGGTTACGTATTACTTTCACGATTCTCGGCATTTATGGCTAAAGAGCGAAACCCTTTCAGCCATGTTGATCCGAAATCCTCACCAACGCAATACTCTTGAAATTTTAGAAATGTGAAGTAAAGTTCCGCTTCAAACATCATTCACCATCCATTATGTACCTCAGTGTGAATTTCTCATGGAGAAAAGCACCCATATGATTCTCCCACCAAAACTGCTCACAACAGCTCACTCACTCTGAGGATGAACTTGTTTCTTGCCAAATCACTAGAGAGCTTTCGGTCGCTCTGTATTAATCATGATCAAAATATCCCATTTCTGCACCTTCTACCGGAACAAAACAAATCTATGTGGATAAAACAGAACATCAAGAGTACGAAGTTTGCACCCAGAGGGGTTTTTTTTTTTTTTTTTTTTGATATGACTTCACATTTTGAAACCCTGGCGTTTTTGAAATTGTTATAGACAAAATGTCTCGAGCATATCGTAATATCAAGTCAGACGTGGATACGCACCCACTGAGATTAGACGAATTCCACCTTCGTGGTTATTGAGGTTATGGTTCCCCTCGTGTGTCCTCGTCTGCGTACAAACCCGCCAGTGTTTTCCAGAAAGTGTTGTTTTTTTTATAAAGGAATATTTTCCCAGCCCCAGCTTATTATCTATCACAGAAAACATATCCTTGCCGAAGCTGGCTCGTGCTACTCGAAAACAACTATTCCTCACGGGGTTGTTCGAATACCCACTGCAACACCAGTACATTTCCCCCCACAATGAAAATAACTCCTGGTTACACTACGTCGAAAAGCAATCCATGGAAAACAGAAAAGCACGCTTGCGTCGCTTAAATATACACAAGAGCCAGGTCCACACTTTCGTGGATTATGATTCATTGCAAAAATTACCGTGAAATGGCGTCTGCCGTCAGTGGTGGGCGAACCCATGGGAGGAAATCCCACTAATCTTGACATGTTTTTATCCATTCCAGTCTGGCTCAAAAGAATGTGTTTTCTCGCCCAGGACATGGCTTTTCTAAGTAGCCCGCTCTGAAAACATGGCCGACCCAAGCATTATTCCTCAGGCCAAATGTGATAAATATCACCTGAGAGGGCCCTAGCGCGAATCATCCGAAATGCGCTCATTTGGTTAGTATACACTGTTCGCGCTAGCTACCCCGCGGCTTTCCCCATTGTCTATCTGGAAAGAATTTTCTGCGGAATTCTTTTGGTATGATGTGTTCTGGCATAGTATGACGCGATTTTCTTGACTTCTTCTATATTGGTGATTTTCCGTCTCCATCCACCAACTTACCACCTTGTTCAATTTTACAAAATGCCAAATTTCGACGCCAGCTCCTCGTTACCTCGAAACGTACCCAATACAGGCTTTGGAACTCCACGTGACACCAGTTCTGACGACGATTCAGACCACGACGAACAATATAATCAACATGATCATTACCATGGCGACCCGGCCGCTCATGTCGATGACCCCGTGCAAAGATATGACGTTTTTGTCCAATTGGCTTTCAGGGAAAATATTGAGCGTGCAGCCGAACTCCGCATTGACGAGGACGATCACATCCAACAAATTGAAGACATGGTTTTTCTGACGGCTTTGGCCCATGGCTATTTTGAGAAAAACGTCGTCGATTTGGATGATATGGAGATCGTCCATGGGGTGAAGGAAATCTTTGAAGACTTACAGGAATCTTTGGTTTTGAAGGCATTTGTCGCCGCCTCTGCTCGGGAAGTATTCAGTAAGTACTTCCCTAGCTTGGGACGGTACTTTGCCAGGTTCAACAGAGGAAGCAAAACGCTTTGCTATATTCTTTTGCAGAAGTATACGTGCTTCATGAAATCTACGAATTTGTGCTCAGCCCATAGCACGGACTTGGGATATGTCTTAGGAGCCTTTCACAGTGTGTTTATGCAAAAGAGAAACTCCTTGTGGCGTCCAGCTGGAGAAGATAGCCGGGTTATTAACATGTTGATCCGCCAATGGAAAGGAACCTCCAGCACTGGGTTGGATTTAATCATGAAATTGGTTAGAGAGTTTGAGCACAAGTACAGAAGCGTGGCCCATCTCTATAAGCACAACTTATTGGACTTAATCGAAGGGTTTCCGATAGAAGGTCAAACTGAGATTCAACTTTGGTGGGAAGATACCATTTTAGAAAACCCTCAATGGGATCAAATGAGAGTAATTCTTGATTTCAAGAATTATGCGTTCCGCTTTTTCAAGCCGCTGTGGTTTGGGCGTCTAAGAAAGGATACCACTGCCACCGAAGGTGAGTATACGAAGTTCATGAAAATTCTTAAACGCGAAAATTGTGAGAATGAATTTTGGAAACCACACAACATTGTGGGACCTGATGGTCGCAAAAGAAGCCCACCCAAAGCAGCCCCAGACATTACCACCCAGCGGATAGGTGGAATCAACAATATGATAATCAGTGGGCAGAACTACTTATTGAACTATGACCTGGTATTATCTCCCACCAAGAGACTATTTGTGCTCAACAAGCAAGCAAAAGTGACAATTACGAGCAACAAGGACCATATTGGGGAAATTCAACCGTTCACTGGACTCTCTGTCACTGATAATACTGGCCAGAAACATAGATCTCAGGGCAAGGGAAAGGTTTTGGTTAGTGGACGCAAAATCGTTTGCTACTGGGTGCCTACTTTCAGTGGCAATATCCTTAGTTTACATGACGTTCGTTCATTGCTGAACCATGCCATCTTGGACAAGCACATCTTTGTGTATAATTCGGAGCGAAAGATAGCCTCTCCTGTCGGAAGAATCCAAGACAAGAAACACTTTGACGCGAAATTTGTCAATACACGAAATAGGGAAGGGCCGTGTTCCGAAGCGTTCCGTATGCACTTGGTATATGCCCATCCAAAAGAGCAGGGGACTCGCGTGCTTTGCGAAAGACAAAACATTCCTTTTGGCCCTAGCGACTTAGAGGCAGTAAGAAACTGTGAGACATGCCTTACTATACAAGCTGAAAATGCATGCAACAACGGGATACTGCCACCTTTGTTTCCAACAACCGGTTCTGGCTTATAGTTCCGGCGATAATTTCTACGTGTAACGTTGTGTGGGATTATCTACCGAAGCTTTAAACATCAGCATTCAACCGGAGCGTTTTGCTGAGGTGGTTTCCTTGATACTTGGTCTTTTATGACACCTCCGTGTGCGATGTTCGCGATACCTGAAATTGAACATAGAGAAGTGTGGGTGGGTTGATTCACCTGCCCGTGAAACAGAGTCGTTCTAATAAATTGATTTGTTAAATTGTCCCTTCCATGTAAATTTTCAAGATCCTCGCCACATACCCACTTGACTTCAATCAACAAGGCGACAGTGACTTGAGTCGGTGCTCACAGAAATCATTCCTGGGTCATTCATATACCCTATGTTTCTCCACTGATACCTAGACAGACACCCCACTCATTGAGTCGCGTACTAGTTGTGTGAAAATTGGCCCGGGACTTTACCAAATTTATTTGATCTGCAAATACGTTGAAGTGTGTAACTAAAAGAACGGTAGGTTCCCAGTCCTTCGATTGCTCGGCAATAAGCTAATCTTTCTTGGCATGAAAATTAAATCACAAGTCGCCTATATCAGTTTACACTGTGTGGAAAAATGATATTTCACCTAATTTGCATTTGGGGATCTTTAATATCAACTCAAATGTTTGTTTCGCTGAAGTTGTGTAAGTTGTTCTCTTCATTATGGTGAAACAAGAAATATTTCTCCACAGTATCACAGTTTGCATGTTGTCGAAAACCGTAAAGCCAGTAATTTTGCAAAATCCGTCTTAGAGCATGTTCATTGCGAAGGCGACATATATATCTCTTGATATGGATATTCTGAAATTGCAAGACGCATATAACATACGGAAAATCCGGACGGTGTAGAAAAAGTGAAGTTGTCAAAACAGGCTGAGAAAAGTTGAATCATGATGAGGTCAATAAAATTCTAGGCCGCAAAAAAAATAGAAAAATGCAGAAGAAAAAAAAATGCATACGAAAAAAACAATCTTGTAACCCCCGATTAATCACTACAACATATTTTTTTTATGACGATTAGAGGTACTTTTATGATCAGGTGAGCCTCATGTTCACCGTTCCTTTTCCGGCATAAAAAGCGCCTGGTCCTGTACGCAGATTGTACGGGTTATCTCATTCGCTGTGGTGGTGCATATACAAACATGATTAAAGCAGTGGAATATGGTAGACTGCAATCATGTCAACAATATAGTATGGTGATAAAACAGCAGAAATATACATGCTTCTGGTGGGAGCAAAATTTCTCTTTAAACACGGAAATTCCCCGTGCTTGCGGATCCTCAGTAAAACAGTCAATAAGCCTTTTTCTTCTCAAGTTTCCCCATTGTAAACTATCTTGCTATAATTGATTTCCATCTTGTATAATGCCCAAATACGACTTTTCCTTCAAGAACCCCTACAGTGATTTTTGCAGATCCGAACAAAACTTTCCCTATGAACCGTATACCCAGTTGCAATACTCCGAATTCCAGGAGCTCGAAGCCAGGATTCATTCCGCAAACCCGCTTGGAAGATACCATGCCACTTTGCAAATGGCTTTCAGGGAAAATTTTGACCGTGTCGAAGACCTCCACATTGATGAACGCAACCCGGTGGAGCAGATTGCAGATATGGCGTTTCTGGTTATCTTGGTGCAAGGTGTTTTCGAAGAAAATGTGCAAGACTGGAACTCGCATGAGATAAACAAGACAGGCGAAGAAATTTATGCCGACTTGAAGGACTCCGTCATTTTCAAGGTTTTTTTTGCTGCTTCTAATCAGGTATTATTCTATAGGTTCTTTCCGGGCTTTCAGAGGTACTTTGGCTTATTCAACCGCGGCAGCAAAACCATCTGCTCTGCACTTTTCCGAAAGTTTCCGTGCTTGTTGGCATCCCGAGACATACACCCCGAGAATGAAACTGATTTGGCCCATGTTTGGGGAATCCTTTTTAAGGCGTCGTTTAAAAACAGAAGGTCATTGTGGCTTAAGGCGGGCGAAGATTTCCGCGTGATACATGCGCTTATTCGCCAGTGGAAAGGCACTTGCGAAACTGGATTGAAATTGATCTTAAACTTGGCGGAATCTTTTGATCAAAAGTACAAGAAACTTGACTTTCTTTTCAAGCCCAACCTATTGGAAGTACTTAGTGGGTATCCTGATGCGGCTGCGGATCCAATTGAAAAATGGTGGACGAAAAACATCCTGCAAAACCTACATTTACTGGCAGTAGCAATCCTCGAGGATTTCAAGAATAGCGTCTTGGGGGTTTTGAAAGCCCAGTCACTCATTCGAGAAAAAAGACGTATATTTGTCTCCAAAAGCGAGAGTGACAAAATCACCGTGATGCTCAAGGCGGAAGGATGTGAAGATGGATTCTGGGAAGTCCATGCGGGCCCACTTCCCACCACCGACTCAAGAATGACCCCGAGAGACTCCGCCAGAAATTTCACCAGAAATACTTCCAGTAGAAGATCTGCTAGAACGCCGTTACGTGCCCCCAGAAGACCATATGCGCCTGATACAGCAAGCAGCCATCAGGAACTGTGGCATACCAAACCATGTCTTATTAAGCACGTGCCCATCAATGACGCAGATTTCATTCTTAGCTTTGATCTGGATTTTTCCTGCACCAAGAGAGACTTCATAGTCAACACGCAAGCAACCATCTCAGTCACACGCAGCAAAGACCATCTCGTGAACGTTGAGTCGTTTACTGGACTTTCGATAACGGATGCTAATGGAGTGAAACATAGGACCCACGCCAAAGGACAGGTTCTCGTCAATGACCAGATGTTCACCTGCTACTGGCTCCCAACTTTTGAGGCCAATGTTATCAGTTTTGAAGATCTCCGCAACTTGACCCATCATCTTGTTTTCGATAAGTATGTGTTTGTCACGAATGAGAAGTCAAAAATAGCCACGCCTATGGGCCGTCTTGATGAGGACAAACGATTTGAATTCAGTCCTTTACGCGCCCGGGGAAAGCTGAATTCATAGAAATGAATATTCATAACTTTTAAGGAAATCAAAAATAGAGTGGAAAATGAATTCATGGCGGGTTTCTTGGAAACCGGTGACTCTTTCGATTTCCCTTGAAAAGTCCCTAGCACGTTTTCATACCACGTTGAAAAGGCCAATTGTATTTAAAAATTTCGCTTCAATTAAGTTTAATAAATCTTAAGGTACTGTTTTTTCGATCAATCTCCCTTCATCTTCCCGATGTATTCACGTCTTGGTGAAAGCCAAGCGAATTTAGATGGCACGCGTGATATTTTCAGCAAAGAAATCCTAAGATGCAGTGGCTATAACTGAATCTGAGTAGATATCTATTAGTTATATTTCTTTATTCGCCTTTTTAAGGGCGTCTTTTTCTTTCCGGTGAGACTTCTGTCCCTTAGAGTAAAACCTCTCTAAGTGGATACATTAAAAACGCGAAGAGTTATCCAGATAGCCAGGATATCCAGTTACGGAGAATTCGGGTGGTTTTCTCGATGTAAATAATTCCTGGAATAAAAAAAAGAAAAAAAACGGTGTATAAAATAGAGGAAGGTGAAGTGTATATAACCATATAATTATAAAAATAAATTTCTCCTTTTTTTGGCTAGAAATTTAATGTTTGAAAAATTGAAAAGTTGAATTAAATGAGCATAAACTCTGTTGCTTGAAAACATTCACCCAAAATGAGCACACCATGACCATTTTCCTTACAAAGAAATAAAGAAAGACTTTAGAAATAATCTTTAGTCGGTTTCATACAAGCACGACGCTAACTTTAAAAGAAGGATGATCATTAGTATTTCATTCAATATTGTATATTCCTGCAGATAATCCAATACTCGTTGAAGTCGTAAAAACTGAAAGCCTTTAAACACTATTTGCTTTTGTGATCTTGATGTTGTGAATGTTTTGATGGGTCGATGATTGCATTATAGAACCCCCAATATTCCTTGTACTGCTTGGTTTTATCAGTAAACCTGTACTTTGGATAATGTCTATTATACTATCCATTGCCAGGTAAACCGCTACAACGGATTCCGAGCATTATTACACACAATCAACTTTCCCTTGTTCATTTATATATCTTGGCATATCCCCATAGATGACTAGCTTTCCATAAGCTTCTGATGAATCATCGTTTTATTACCAATATAGAGTTCCGGCTTCACGTATCAGTCTCTTGCAATTCCAATTTGTATGAAGATTGCCCTGTTGGATTTTCTCTTTTTGGTCATAAAACTATCGCATGGCTCTTCAAGGTACATTTATTCATCAGAAGTCAAGCTCGAAACTGCCGGCTGGGTGATTTTCGCTTGGAACTTTCTCGAAGACATGTGTACGACCTCATTGTGTAGGGGGAGAAGGGTATTCCAGAACGCACGTGAATATTTACGCCGACAATTCCTTAAGTTAATTTATTTCCCGGAGCTCATACGGAAAAAGATATATATATTACGTACACCTTGTTATTATTCATGCTTTGAAAACACGTGAAAGTAAGACGCTAAAACTTGAACAGCACGAGTCTGACACGTGATATATATCACCTGAATGTCACGTGACCTTGCAAATAATTCTCCCCAGGCTCATTTTCACAGCTCCATCTCGAAACTCACCATCCCAAAATTAGTAATATTGTGATAAAAGGCTCGTTTTCTCACCCCTAGACTTTCAATCGTAGAAAGACTCAGAGGTATTCATAGACAGACACGACACCTAACTCTTTAAAATGCTGCTTTTCGACTTTACTTTTCCGTCGCCTGCAAACACTGCCAATATGCCCTTTGGGATGTCAGAGACTGGCTCTGATGAAAACACGCCACAAGACAGAATTTTAGTTGGAAGTGATGAAAGTGCTCATCAAAGCTCTGACGATATTGACTCTGCTGAAAGCTCTGACCAAGATAGCATATGTAAAAAGTACTCATGTGAAAAGGGTGAAGGGGTCCTTCACAAACACTACGACCTGGATGAGATCGATGACATGGAGCCGCAAACCTACGAAGCAGACCCACTAGACAAGTACAGTGCGTCGATCAAATTGGCTTTCAAGGAGAACATCGACCGTGCAAGCGATCTCCGGATCGACCGATATGAAAACAACCATTACCCGCAGTTTAAAGACATGTTAGCTTAATAACATCTTGGTGCATGGCCACTGCGAAACACCAATACACTGTTTGCACTCGCCCGAGCTTGTTCAGGCCAAGAAGCACTTGAATGCAGACTTGAAGGAGTCCATGGCCTTCAAGGCGCTTGTGGCTTCGTCGGATAAAGAATGCTTCATGAAGTATTTCCCTGCGTTGGAAAGCCATTTTGAAAGGTTCGAAGCGTGTAAATCACTCATCAGTGAAACAATTGTCCGCAAGTTTCCCGTCTTGTTGAGCACGGGGGAATTGAACCCCGCTCGAGTGTCGGATTTGGCTTATGTTATACAGGCCATTCTGAGTGCTGAATTGGAATCCAAAACCTCCGTGTGGCGTGTAGCTGCCGATGAAAGCCGCGTGATCAACTTGCTCATTCGCCAGTGGAAAGGTAACTCCCAGCGGGGCTTGAACATCATCATGACATTGGCCAAAGAGTTCGAGTACAAATACAGAAAAACCTCGCGTCTCCACCATATCAATTTGCTTGATATGCTTGATGGGTTTTCCGAGGATGCCACACGCCAAATCGAGGCCTGGTGGGGATATAACGTTTTGGAAAACCCCCAGTGGACCGCTATGCGGATCCTTCAGGAATTCAACGACGACGTGTTGCGCCGCTATTTGGTCGTACATCTGCTTACTCGAGAAAGAAGAATAACCAGTGTTTCCGAAAGCGAATATGCCCAATTCACGAAAATTCTTCAAGACAAACATTGTGAAGACGATTTCTGGGACATTCAAACTATTTCCGGGCCACACAGTCGCAGGAACTTCTCCATGGCCGAGGAAATCCGCAGGGCCAGAGCCGCGGCTAGAAACCATCACCCTGCTTGTCACACGGCCCAAGGCATCCCCTTCATGGATGTCAATGGTGAAATGTACAAGCTATTCAATGGCCTGGTGTTGTCCTCGACCAAAGGACTCTTTGTGCTCAGCAATCAAGCGCCTGTCACGGTCACTGACAACAAGGACCACCTCGTTGACCTTGAGTCTTTCACAGACCTCTCTTTAAATGATACCGCAGGAAAGGAACACAGATCTCAGGGCAAGGGGAAAGTTTTGGTGAATGGACACAAACTCACGTGCTACTGGGTGCCCACTTACATGTCCAACGTGGTCAGCATGGGCGATATCCGCAAATTGCCACATCATATTGTTCAAGACAAGTACGTGTTTGTCAAAAATGTGGAGAATAAAAGTGCCACGTTTGTTGGCCGCATCAAAGACACGAAATCCTTTGACATTCGTTTTGTGGATACAGAATCTATGATGTTCCCCGGGCCCAACGTGAGCAAAGCGGTGCAAATTCACTACGGTACACATAAAGATGAGGAGCAAACTCGGCGGCTTTGCAAAATGTTGAAAGTGCCCTTCGGGCCTGAAGATGCCGAGGCTATCAAAAAGTGTGAGCTCTGCCTTTCTTTGGCAGCCGATGACGCTTGTGAAGTTGATTAAGTGTACGGGGTGTAAAGTGGTACCTTATGCCAAGATTAAACAAGCTTTATGGATGAAGCATGGCACTTTCACGGGGAAATCAATTCAGCCATTGCCTTGTGAAGTTGTCGTCAAAGGAGTTCCATGCACACTCTCACTATCATTGTGTCAATCTATGATCTGGGCTTAAAAGGAACAGAATCTCTTGCTTTCGAGTGGAGCAATTGCCTAGCTGTCTTAATGGGCAAATGCCATACACAGTGGAACAGGAATAAAACGTCAACCGGAAGTACTCGATGAGACGTATTTGTTTGAGTATTAGATCAACCGGTGTTAATCAAAATCCCATGTTTTTTTTAGTACACGTGTCATCGGATATGTGACTAGGCTGGATCACCTTTCTTTTACATTCGCTAGAGTCTAATAACCGTGTGGGATCTAACTCCATTGGTATGGTTCGAACTCCTGGCAGAAACTGTGTGTATACACAAACCATAAGGTCTTTCGTCTCAACAATCGGGTTTTATCAATTACCACTCCCATATGACATGCGCTTACCAGCAATCAATCGGATGTAGTTAGTCCTTCTTGATACCACTTGGTCTGGTGTGATCTTTTCTGTGTAACCTTGTATAATCCCTTGTAAAATCGTCCATTGGTTGCTTGTTGGACTTCCCTCGCACCTCTAGAAACAGTCTCCCAAATAATCGGGGCCGAAGACTTTTAAGGGTATATTCCTGTGGAGTCAAGAATTTCCCCATTGATTCCGAAACAGGTAAGAAAATAGGCATTTCTACGTGGCAACTGGACTAGATATCGGCTAAGACTCTACATAACATTGAGTCAGGGCCAATATACATCCCTTTGAACATACGACCAAGTCTGGTTTTACACGTTCCCAAATCCTTCCTGAAAGAGTCTGCGATATAAAGATGGTGGTGTTCACGACGTGCCCTGGTCACTGGTTGCCGTAGTACATCATCCATTTAGCTTTAAGCCCCTTTGTATGTTTTTACTCGCTTCATGGCTGGTTTTCTGCCATTGAGATCCCCACTGTTGGCGCTTCTGCTGTGAAGGTGAAAGCACATTCAACCGGGCCTTAAATAAATCACTGGTTGGCCTCTACGTGCCTTAATGGCACCCAAGACGTCAGAAAACAACGGGAGGTTCTTACTTTGGAATCAGAAACCGTGTGTCGTTTGCTGTGGCTAGAACACCGATCAAGAGTTGGCGAGAGCACAAGAGTTGGCGAGAGCACAAGAGTTGGAAAACCATCTCATCAGCCACCAATATCACAGTGCCCAATTGATCCCTTATCACTACTTTATAAAGCACACAAGATCAAAATGAAGGTCTGCAACTTAACCGAGACCTTCTCCGTCTCTGTACGATTATATCGTGGAGCACCAATTTAAGGCCAATTCAACAAATAAAAACGTGCCCAGTATCAGCTTTGACTCCGTTTCAAACGGGTCGCAATAATCACCGTTAATCTATTCTAGCAGCTCCCTCAACCGAGGTAAAAGGAACAAGGGAAAATCTGAGCATTCCGATGCATGCGAAAATTTTCTCGCTGGCTTTTTCCCCGAGTGATTTCCCCCAGAAATTTCCCCCACCAACACAAGATGTACAGAAGATACGCCAACCGTAAACCACGATCTCCATCCTTATCTACCATGCACCAGGCATTGGCTGAGTCACACCTTGAGTCATTCCGAGGGCAATACTCAACACCAACTGCCCCGGAAGGAGCCCGGCAAAAATAACTAAGCGGCAGAACCGGGGTACCCGAAAAAGCAACCCCTAGTTAAAACCAGTACCCCGCGGCCGAACGTAGTGCACGCCGCTGAAGGTCCGTAACCGCAAATGACTAACCGCGCATGAGATCCGAGGGTGAAAAAAAGATGCAATAAATTCGACACCAACTCCTCCTTTCGTCTTTTCTTAACCCCAAAAGTTTCTACAACAAAACACTCAAACTCAAACACTGCATCACCATGTGTGGAATTTACGCAGCCTTTAGGCAACAAGACATCGAGTCCTTCAAGGACAAGGCTCTCCAGTACTCCAAGAAAATCAGACACAGAGGCCCAGATTGGTCTGGTAACGTCATCGCCAACGACACCATCTTGTGTCACGAGAGATTGGCCATTGTCGGATTGGACTCCGGTGCGCAACCCATCATTTCCCCAGACGAGAGATACTCCTTGGCTGTCAACGGAGAAATCTACAACCACATCCAGTTGAGACAGGAATTGTCCGACTACAAATACAAGTCCTTGTCGGACTGTGAGCCCATCATTCCGTTGGTGGAGAAGTACGACATTGATGCGCCAAAGCACTTGGACGGTATGTTCGCGTTTGCGTTGTACGACAAGAAAACCGACAGAATCATTGCTGCCAGAGACCCCATCGGAATTGTCACGTTGTACATGGGTAAGTCTTCCAAGAACCCAAACACCAGATACTTTGCCTCGGAGTTGAAGTGTCTCATTGACGAGTGTGACGAGATCTTTGCCTTCCCTCCAGGCCGTCTACGACTCTAACACTGACCAGATCACCAGATACTTCACGCCAACGTGGTGGGACGGCGCCAAGGTTCCTGAGGAGCGTGTCGACTACAAGAAGGTGAGAGAATCGTTGGAAATGGCCGTCAGAAAGAGATTGATGGCCGAGGTTCCATACGGTGTTCTCTTGTCCGGTGGTTTGGACTCCTCCTTGATTGCCTCCATTGCCGCCAGAGAGACCCAGAAGGCTTCTGCTGCCTCGTCTACCGAGGGTATTGACGCCAACAAGGAGTTGTCGGGTGTGGATGCCACCGGCTCTTTGCACACCTCCAGTTTCGCCAGATTGCACTCGTTTGCCATCGGTTTGCCTGGTGCCCCTGACTTGATTGCCGCCGAGAAGGTGGCGCACTTCATTGGCTCCATCCACCACTCCCACACCTTCACCTTGGAGGAAGGTTTGGATGCCTTGAACGACGTCATCTACCACTTGGAGACTTACGATGTCACCACTATCAGAGCCTCTACTCCAATGTACTTGTTGTCGAGAAAGATCAAGGCCCAGGGTGTCAAGATGGTGTTGTCCGGTGAGGGTTCCGACGAGATTTTCGGTGGTTACCTTTACTTCGCCAACGCTCCTTCTGCTGCTGAGTTCCACGACGAGTGTGTCAAGCGTGTCAAGAACTTGCACTACGCTGACTGCTTGAGAGCCAACAAGTCCACTTTGGCTTGGGGTTTGGAGGCCAGAGTTCCTTTCTTGGACAAGCAATTCTTGGAGACGTGCATGAACATCAACCCAGAAGACAAGCTCATCAAGCCTGCTGAGGGTAAGATTGAGAAATACATCTTGAGAAAGGCCTTCGACACCACCGACGAGCCTGACGTCAAGCCATACTTGCCTGAGGAGATTTTGTGGAGACAAAAGGAGCAATTCTCTGACGGTGTGGGTTACTCCTGGATCGACGGTTTGAAGGACGCTGCCGAGGCTGCTGTTTCCGACGAGGACCTCGCCAACCCTAAGCCTGAGTGGGGTGATGACATTCCACAAACCAAGGAGGCTTACTGGTACAGATGCAAGTTCGACGACATGTTCAACGGCTCCAAGGCCGCTGCCTCTACCGTCATGAGATGGATTCCAAAGGCCGAGTGGGGTTGCCACGCCGACCCATCTGGTAGATACGCCAGCACCCACGACCACAAGGTTGACAACTAAACATACTGGCCAAAACATGATGAGCGCATGGTTCAGCATTAATGAATAGTACATATTATAGGACACTTTCGGAATAGGTAAACGAAAAGGGATTTTTTTTCTTTAATGTGTCTTTTTGATTCGTATTTTTCGTTCCACTACTTGTTAATCCTCTCTATATTTCTTGTTAGCTTTTTTTTTTTTGCTCGCAATTCTTGATACATACCTTTCGCCATATGACATTGTGCTGTTGCTTTCCTCACTTAGTGTTGGTCAGGAGCCACTTCGCAACATCGTGGTGGTCTCTGTCAAACCACGAAGCGTTGATGTGGATTTGGTCCAATACTTGACTGAGTGCCCTCTCGAATCCATGAACATCCTTGTCGGCGAAGAATTCTCTCACGTCTGCTTCCATTGCAAAAGATTGGTAGTTACACAACGTCTGTTTCACGAAACGATCCAATACCACCATGTTGGTAGACATCAATGCGTACACTCTGTCGTAGTTTTCCTTGAAGAACTTCCATAATAATCCACGAGTCTTGGTGTTCTTTGACAACGACACCGCAAGGAAATGGGCATCCATTGTGGGAATCACCGTCTCGTCAAGCAAGTACGACAACATTTTTTCTGCAACTTCAATATCCGACGTGCATCCCAATGCACCCAATGCCACCTCTCTTGAGTCTAAAGAGGTGGGGTGGGTCACCTGCTTCATGATGAACTCGAAATCCTCGTCATTAACTTTCCCGGCTGACACAACCGATCTCAAAACAAAAGTTCTCATTGAAGAATCGATCGATCCCTCCTGTTTCCACTTCCTGAAAATTTCTGTAGCAAGCTCTTGTAAAACGGGGATTTTAAGTGTGGCAGTGTTGTTCATGATGAGCGCCCTCAACTTCAAGCTTGAGTAGTCCTCTCTGTTAACGTCCTCACTGGCAAACTTGGTGGCCATTTTCGTGTATACATCTTTGCAGAAACCCGTTACTTGTTCAGACAATTCCTCGTCGGCACCCCCAAACGTGAGGGCGAATGCAGAAAGCCTCGTGGCCAACTCGTGCCATGTAGCATAAATAGATCCCACATAGTCGTGCTCCAATGCAATGTGTTTAGTCAAATCCAAGAACGTCGTGGTAGATGTATATTTATCGCCAGACACTGCAATTGCCGCAACATCGGCGATGATTCCGATCTTATCCTTGGTGGAAAGTTTGTTGAAATGTGCAAGTACGTGTTTTTGGAGGAATTCAGGGTCATAGTTGATTCTCAACGGGGCACCAGTTTCTCTGTTCAACTTGAAGAGGCCGGAAATCTTCGCGTCGATGACTACCGACTTCTCGCTAAATGAGTCTGCTGCTAAACTGGTGTTTTCCTCAACCACAGAAATAGGAACCCACCATTTAGTCTCATCCTCTTCTGGTTTGACATCGCCACCATTGAGAAAACGTGCTTGGTTCAAACTGAGCGCACCCTCCTTGGTCTCAGACACATTAATGACAGGAAACCCGATTTTAAAGATCCAAGAATCCATCATTTTCGACACGTCTTGACCACTAACTTCAGACACGGAGTGCCAGAGGTCCTCCGACGTGGCGTTGCCAAACTTGTTCTGGTCCAAGTACTTACCTACGCCTTTGAGGAAAACATCGGTTTTAAATATGGAAAGCATGAGAATGGTAGAAGCACCCTTCAAGTAAGAAATCACGTCAAAAAGCTGGTCGATATCCAACGCGTCCATGACAGCGACTTTGATGGGATGGGAGTTGCGCAAGCCATCAAGGCGGAGCGCCTCTTGCAAAGATGTCGAGACAAAGTCTGCGAAAATATCCCACTCGGGGAACAACTGGTCCACTGCGTAGAATCCAACCCAAGTGGCAAACCCTTCATTGAGCCACAACTCGTCCCACCACTGCATAGTGACCAAATTACCAAACCATTGATGTGCGATCTCGTGCGCCACCACATAGGCAACCTTCTGTTTGTACGATGGGTCGGAGTGTTCAGCTGAGTACAAGAGGGCAGTCGATCTGTATGTGATGAGTCCCCAGTTCTCCATAGCATTGTGAGAGAACGCATGCACGGCAATGAGATCCAACTTTGGCAACGGATATTTCACGCCAAAGACCTTGCTGAAAAGATCAACGATTTTTGGGGCAATTTCCAACGCAAGCTGGGCATCCGCAGTATACCCCTTTGTGGTGTAAACTCTCACCGGCAAAGGTTTGTTATCCACGTACAAATCATCCGTGAAAGACTCAATGTAATCAAATTCTCCGATGGCCCAAGCCAAAAGGTAGGTGGACATCACCGGAGTCTTCTCGAAGGTGACTACTTTCTTACCCCCATCACCACTAGCAACCTCGGTGGCAATTGGCATGTTCCCCAATACGGTAAGTGAAGAGTCGGTTGTCAAATGAACCGTGAAAGTGGCCTTCAACGCAGGCTCGTCGAGACAAGGGAACGCTCTTCTGGCGTCGGTGGCCTCGAACTGGGTTGAAAGCATGCGCTTCGTCTCGTTGTCTTCCTTATAGGAAGACTTGTAGAATCCAGCCATATTTGTCTGGATTTTTCCGGTGAAGTCGACCTCAATGCTCACGGATGCCCACCTCAGCGAATTGGTGGTCAAATTTTAATACGAAATACTCCTTCTTCTCGTTCTGCTCCAGCACAGATCCGGGGATCCGAGTGTTCTGGTACTCTGCTGTAACATTGCCGATTTTCAAGTCCCTATAATGCAAATGGACTTCGTTGGTGGCATGCTGTACTTGAAGTTCAATCTTGACTTTTCCTTGGAAATCATCCTCGGTGATATCGAACACCGACAAGTCATAGTGAATAGGCTTGAGCGCATCTGGCAATGCCTCGTAGTAAGGCTTGGATGAAGAACACATGATCAGAAATAAATAACCTAATCAATCTGGTTTTGGTAGTCCTGTTGTAACCCAGTGTCTGCAAGGACCATCTGTGCAATACTCAAATTGAACGGGGTCCACGGACACGATTCTCACCAAGCGATATACAGTATCATCGTGTCCATGCCGATAAACTTTTTTCTTGCCTTTACAGACATAGCTATTTTGTAGGGTCTACGTTCACCTCGATAGATCCCGATTTTTCTTCCACTTCAATTTTTTGAAACTGGGCCTCTAAAAGAAATTCCAGCCCCATACAATGAAAAGAGGAACAAACCGACATTCTCTGTTTCAAGGCTGAGGACTCTTAGCCGAGTGGCACGTTTTCCTTTTTAAGCCGTGCTACCCGGTTAGGGTTCACATTTCAAATTTCCGACCTATCCTGTTCCTTCCAAATATATTGGCACGTCACATATACGCTACAGAAAAGATCGCCATTGAAATGCCGTGCGATTTATTTGGCCTAAGCGAGTAGAGACGGCGGGTGAGAAAAGAAAAAAGGGAAGGAAAACAAAGACGAAGGAAAAGAAAAGAAAAGAAAAGAAATTTAATTCCCAAACCTTTTTCTTGAAATTTTCTTTCCAAAATATTCCTGGTGGGGACTTCAATAATTCGTTTTACCCCTCCCTCTGTTTTTTTTTTTTCTTATCTTTCATTACTTTTTATCGTACATACGTTTGCATGCTTTCACTTGCTGAAGGCACGACACCGAATGTCCCCCTGTCATGATTTCTCATGTGCTTGTTGCAGTCCTCCCCCTTGCAGCTCCTTACCTTTTCATCTTTCTTCATAGAGAATGTTTACCTCAGTTTGAATCAGAAGATTTTTTTTTTTTTTTTCTGAGTCAGGGGATTTTACCCGGCGGAAAAATAGAGTATTGAAATCCCTGAAAATAATTCCAAACGATATGAAATTGCCTAACAGTATAAGGATTCAACTTTTATGCCATACGCTGCAAGGCGCGAAAAAAAAAAAACCGTGATCGCGGCCGTTTTAGTTGCCGTAGGGGCTTGCAGCACAACTGAAATTGCACCCCATATTACAATACACATATGCAGGGCTTGGCAAAAGTGGTATTTTAGGCTTGCCTTACTAAGAGAATCCAAGACACAATAGAATTTAGAATTTCTTACAATATCATTATCCCCTTTCTTCTTTAATTTTCAGCATAAATCCCGTAAAAAGGAATGGCCGCAGAATGCCGCAAACCTTACGAGTTCAAAGACACCCATAACCCCCACTCTTGAATTTGTGTGAGCATGTAATATGAGCCTTTGCATTTTTCAAAGCCACCTAGGCGTGGCATGACTAATGTTTTCTCCTGTATGCCCCTATATATCTTTGCCCCTATTGTTTTAGAATTCCAGGTTTGAACACAGACCGGATTATTATAAATAGAAGGCGTCTGCCCCCAATCTTTTGGGAAAAAAACCAAGCAGGTGTTCTTTCATTTATGAGAGACCCTGCTTCAACCCCGGCTGCGTGAGACCATTAGGTTGAACAAAGCCAAAAACATTGTTAATGTTTACGGAATTGTCATTGGCGGTCTCTGTCCTCATGTCACTGGCATTTATGTGGTAGTAGTGCTTGACTATGAAGTGACAGAAACCGCCGCAACAACAGTCTTTGCATTATCAGTACCAGTCAGAGTCACCAATTTTTGTGATGCCTCAAGTATAATGTCTAGGTGGTGCTGGACATTTTGCTTGATGCATCACAGCAACAAGAGTCTTATTTTCATCAGAACCAGTCACAGTCCAGAAAATAGTGTTTGAACCTGTCCAGTTTAAAATACCCAAGCTTTTTTTTTTGTTTTTAGTTTTTTTCTGCTTCTCAAATATCGAAGTTTATAATAAATGAATAAGTTATTTGAAAATGAACTTGTAGTGTAGGTATAATTTGGAGCAAATGACACATGGATATATGTCCCCAGTGATACTGGGACCCCGGTGTGTTATGGTGAGTATTGCTTAATTAACAAAGTGAATTGTGATAGGTTGTTAGAGTACTCTTCAGGGAGACGATGCAAGACACTCATCTCATCTAGGAATTACATTTCTACCTTTTCTTGATGGTCATAAACGAGATAACTTTTAATCCGCTGCAAGATCAAGGTAATATATACGACAAAAGAGTCAAGGAAAAGAGTCAAGGTGGTGTTTTAGACTGCGCTGCGGTCCATTTAGTCCTGAAATTTTTAATACTCAGTGGCCAGAAGGATTCACAATTCAAGTTGTAAATCTTTGTAAAGCATAAAAACACGTTCTTTATTTCGGAAAACGTTTTTCGCTAGTTTTCGTGTAGTTTTCCTATTCCATTGGATGATGATAGGTCAGTGGTGATATTCCCGTGGTGATACAATGTTTGAAATCTCTTCACATTTTGATACATATCGTCAATGGTTTTACTGCAATGATAGTTTGTTCACTAATACTCGAATTTTCAATCTGAAAAGTCTAAGTTGATGATTTTGGAGTAATTTCGGGGTGGTTTCAGGCTAAGTAAAAGAGTAGTCGAGCTTTTATTGATCAAAAGCGGTTGAATTTACTTGGTTGGTTGGCCAGGCTTTACACGGGACAAATATTATCACCCCCTGCCAATTGAAATCGAAATCAATAACAAAGTTATATCGTTACAAATCATCCAATTCAGAAACTTATACGATGTTAACTCTTTTTCAACAAGTATCAGTGTGTGGCCATAAGTTCTGATTAGCACCTAAAGTATCAAATTTACTTACATATGTATGTTAGTATTATAAAGCTTTTCAATACAAAAGACGACACGAAGTTTTCTTGTGTTTAATCAAAAATATTTGGCAAGCAACTGTTTTCTCTTGAGTATGTTTTCCCATGTTTTGATTCGGTTCCTGAAACTATTGATACGAAGATCCATGAAAAAAGTGGTTTTCTATGTTTAACATGTAAACAGTTTGTTGCTTTAGTTAATCGTCATGCTTTAAAAGCTTCACTGGTTGATACACGACATATATTTTCACCAAAATAAGCTTCATTAAAACGAAACCATTGTCTAATACATTCTTTCTCCGCCTTGCTAGTTCGATCTGTCCATTACTCCATCGTATATGAAGTTCCAAGTGGATATTTTCCTGGATGTTACAGTTTAGAAACTAAATTAGAGGTTTTTCCTTTGAGAAAGTATGTCGTCTCCGGTCTCGGGTATTTTTACTGCTTAAAATCTCATTGCCAATGAGTTCAGCGTAAAGTAATGGGGTCCATATGGACCCGAATTCGTAATTTTGGGTCTGTGCAATAATGATTTTTAACGTCTTCATTTTCTAGAAAGTCTACTCCAGATATACCCACTATCTTCAAATATTGGCCCCAAAATATCTTTTGGTAGGATTTCCACAGGGGGGGAAGAAAATCGGATTTCAACAGCTTCCGTATCATAATCCCGGGCGGTTTTTCAATCTTGAAGGACGCACATTAGGTCATGTATACTGCATTTGATGCTTCCCAAGTAAAGGAGTTCCGAGCAGAGTGGGGGCGGGCCCGGGGCGGCCGGACCTCGGTGATGTTTGCTACACAGTATGCGCGCAACTGACAAGATCGACGTTGGAATGCCGTGCGATTTTTCGGGTTTAGCGAACGGATGAGAGGCGAGAAAAAAAAAAAAAAAAAAAAAAAAAAACAATAGTGAAAACAAAGGAAAGTAAAACGAAGTAACGTACCAATTTGATTAAATTCCCAAAACTTTTAATTGAAGACTCGAGTCGAATTGTCTTGGTGGGAATTTGAATGGTTTCGTTTCTACCCCTCCCCCTCTTTTCATTTTTTTTTTCTTATCGGTCATTACTTTTTATCCCACTTACATTTGCATGCTTCCACTTACTGAAGGCACGTCCTTTTCCTCTAATAACCCATCTCCTATGCTTGATTGCAGCCCCCCTTGGACGCCCCTGGCGCTTGCCCCTTTTTTACCGTTACAAATTTTGGCATCATTTGATTCCAATTTTTTTGGATTATATGAATATTTATCTGGAAAAATAATGTAGTGAAAAGCCAGCACCTGGTTTCAAATTAATTCAAATTAACCTTAAAATTAAATAATGCAAGGCGTGATAAAAATTGTGGGCGCGGCCGTTTTGGTTACCGTGGGGACATGCAGCACAACCTACTCCATAATACAGTAAAATATGCAAGGCTTGGCAAAAGTAAAAAATTTCAGGACTTGCATGAATCATACCGACCACAGCATAAAATCGTATTTCAAATAAGGTAGGAGGCTTTGGATGAATTTTTTATTTCCCGCCCATGCTTTTTTCATCTATAATTTCTTCCCTCTGAAGATATAAAACTCTCGGGAAAAGGTATAGCAGAAGAATGCCGCAAATCTTACGAGTCCAAAGATACCCATAACCCCCATTCTTGGAATTGTATCAATACTGAATATGAGCGTTTGTGGTCCTGAATGCCACCTTTGTGTGTCAGGTCTTTATGTGTTCTCCTGTATGCCCCTATATCTTTGCCCCCTATTGTTTTAGAATTTCAGGTTTGAACACAGACCGGATTATTATAAATAGAGGGCGTCTGCCCCCAATCTTCTGGGAAAAAAACCAAGCAGGTGTTCTCTCATTTATGAGAGACCCTGCTTCAACCCCGGCTGCGTGAGACCATTAGGTTGAACAAAGCCAAAAACATTGTTAATATTTACGGAATTGTCATTGGCGGTCTCTGTCCCCCATATCATGGCATTTTATGTGGTAGTAGTGCTTGACTATGAAGTGACAGAAACCGCAACAACAGTCTTTGCATTATCAGTACCAGTCAGAGTCACCAATTTTTGTGATGCCTCAAGTAGAATGTCTAGGTGGTGCTGGACATTTTGCTTGATGCATCACAGCAACAAGAGTCTTATTTTCATCAGAACCAGTCACAGTCCAGAAAATAGTGTTTGAACCTGTCCAGTTTAAAATACCCAAGCTTTTTTTTTGTTTTTAGTTTTTTTCTGCTTCTCAAATATCGGAGTTTTTTATAATAAATGAATGAGTTATTTGAATATGAACTTGTAGTGTTTGAAGTAGAATTTGAGGTGAGTTAAAACTTCAGGTGATTTTCTCAGGCTGAAGGGTAAATATATCAGCTAATAAGAGCCATGAAGAACAATATCGTTCTTGGGTAAGCAAAGTTCACTGTAGAACACTGGATAGTTGTAGAGAAAACATTCGTTCTTTTGGTCATGAAGCAGGAAATCACAGACAGAATACCGTTTAACCCACCTAAAAACAATATAAATACACGGGATCCCGTGGGGTCTCTCTTGGATTTTGGAACATTAACTATCACTACCATCTTCCGTTCCAGTCATGTGTTCCTCCGGGTAACCTTCTAGGTTATGGTGCTTGTAATCTAACCCTCTAGGAATGTCCACTCTGTTAGTCCTAACTCATCTCCATTACACATTCATTAAGGATTGATATACTTCCTTCATTGTTCTCCTTCCCATTCTAGTCAATGGAATGCTCCGTATTAGATTATTTCCCATGACATGATACCTCTTGGCACTATGGCAGTCAGATTTGGATATTAATGGCGCCACTTTTCTCTCCTCTGGTGAGATTCCTTGAGTGCCCCCAAATGAAGTGGTCTCACTAGGTCTCTATGGTCCGTGGAGATGTATTGGGCAGCTCGACAAATTGCTTCATTTCCTACTTTGTGAACTTTTCTTGAGGGTTGGCCACATTACATCACATTGAGCCTCGCCTGGATGGATATCCAGTAGGGGCTATAGTGAAGAACACCTCTCCATAGTTCATGGGTCTTGCTTAAGGGGTCCAACATTGAGTTTTACTTCAGCGAGTCTTCAATGTTGGAAACAACCACCACGCTTTTTGCAGAATCATTCATCTTTAGAAGGTGCCTTTATAAACATGATGAATGATTCTGCAAAAATCGTGGTGGTTTTTTTATTGCACTTATGAAGAGATTCCCATTGCACTTATAAAGATATTTCCAAAAGTTTCATTAACTTACCTGCATCAGAGCACACGTCTTAACCTTGCTAGCTGTTTTTCTTGGACATGGTATCATTAGGGTCAATCCTTCTTTACAGTTGAAGAGAAGATGTTTCCGCCATCGATAGAGCCTTAATTGTCTTTCAACCCTCGTGATGCTACTGATTATGATAGTATGATATTGCCAGTTGTTTCTCTAAGAAACGCTTAACTGCAGCGTGTCCATGGAATTTAAATTTTCATCCTTGCTTCTGAAATACGCCTTTTCCCAACAAAATTTTGGTTTGAAGATGGAATGAGATAGTCCACCACATTAATATTAGCGAAAAGACCTTTCCTACACTTATTGCTACAACATGGTGCCACAAGTTTCTGGTTTCTGGAACTACCAATCTTCCCCTCACAGTCCCTTCTATGCACATACTGAAAAAGCTATGCCATCAAAGTTGATGGGGAAGTGTTTTTCCAATAGCTGTATCTCGCTTGACGGGGAAGAAACTGTGTGGAATTTGCCTTTACGGTGTATTGGGTGATTTTTTTTCGGGCGATTTAAATCTCAGCTAATTTGAAATGGCTCCTATTCCATGAATGTACCCTTCTCTTTCTTCACCTACTCCTTTCACTCAAAACAGGACTATTTACACACTTTCTTATGGGAGTTCTTCTCCCTTGGGACTCTGTTCATGATCACTGTCACATTTCTCCATTTATCTTGACTTGGTGTCTCATACATTGCATGCTTTCGTCTCTGGGTATGATGAATATACGTTCGTGACTATTGATAGTGTTCTTTCCTGAAAATTAGAGCATTATTCTTATCTCCATTACATTGTCTGTTTTCGTTTGTTTAATGAATGTCGTGATCAAGGCATTATCTTGGCGCCCGCGAGTTGAAGAACCTGTCAGGGACCCCATATTGGCCTCCGACCAATAAGTATTGTCTCTTTGGGCTGTCCAGAATTGCTTTAACCATGTCTCCTTTAGGATTATGCGGCTTAGCCGCTACCGTCACCAAATTTGGTGTCTCCTAACCCACCTCAACTTGCCATGGTTTGCGGCTTCATGGCTGGCTAGGTTGTGACTACTTTCCTAATACAGCCATCGTGCAATCCATTACCACGTACCATGGTTTGCAGTTTTAAGGCGGGTGACTTTGGCTCTGAGCACATTCTTTGCATTAAGCACATTCAAGAAACCTCTCGTGCTGACGGAAAGCAAGAAAAGTATCGATAAACAGATACATATAGAGCAAAGTTTGTTCTGTACCGTAATTAAACAAAACAATAGCCTTGAGGTTTCAGATTTTTTGATCTTGTGTGCCACTTAATGCCTGAACAAGAAACAAAGTGCTCTATTTGTTGTATACAAGAGCCCTTTCAACTTTTACAGTATCGAAAAAAATCATTTTATCTCTTGAACTGAACAATAGTGGTGTATAGCTGTAGAATTGAAAGCGAAACAAGAGTCTAATGTAGAATCAGATCCTTAGATATAACTGCAAATACCACTACCGTCCTTATTAAAGGGCCTTGTTCACGGCTCGCTGTCTTCGATTTCCGTACATCTGTCATATTCAGAAAAGGATGGGATGTTCCGCAAAAAATATTTTATAAAGATAATTCAGCGTAAACTCGTCATATATCATCTCAAGTATATTAGAAAAAGTTATTTGGGTACTCTGGCTATTTACCTGTAAAACTATGAATTCATCCGACAGTTTTGGCATCTACACGACTTTCATAATTTTAGAGGAAACCTACGATGTCGTAGAAATCGTAATTACACAAATAATCGTAAACAAAATATACAAAATAACCCTTCCAGAAGGCGTTCCCGCAAACAATTCGATCGGCCGACAGACACTGGAAGTGTCGGGCAAATACCGACTCAAGAGGATAAAATAGCTCAATCACGGAGGCCACTTGGGCCGTGTGAGAAGAAATACCCAGAGGCCCACCTCAGTGGTAAAGGCTCAGAAATTTCCAGGAAATTTCCAAGAAATTGCCAAGAAATGTATATTATATCATAGCTTTTGGCATTATGAAGGACGGAACTTTCTTGGATGTGAGGATAATTCTCGAGTGTGGTTGTAATAGATCGAGAAGGACGAAGAATTTGCCTTACATGACCAAATCAAAATAGTGGCATATATGCAAACACTCGAAGGATTCATAACAGACCAAACATAAAACCAATAGGTCTTCATCATGTTCGGTACTCTCCACATCATAAAACTTGGGGGGCTGTTTATAACATAATTGCAGGCCACAACTATTAACAAAGTTGGAGAAATTGAGGGGCCACTACTGAATGTGCTTCTGAGATGTGATAATTTTTATCCAGACTGGAATGTATTTAAAACCAAGCGGCCAGTAACAAAAACACTATGGGCAATTTAGGAAAATTTGCATAGTGATACCTCTTCAAAAGACGCTTGAACAAACATTAATTTCTTCACCTTAAAAAGTAACACATAGCGTCAAAGCACACTTGACAGCCGAGCTCGAAAGAGAGTCCGCTTCTAGATTACGTGTTCAGGCCTTGGTCCTAGTTTAATTTTAAGCTTTCTCAGTAAAATACCTTAAATGAGAGACTAACAAATGAAAAAGGTCTCTGGTGTAGTTGCTCGCTGAAACTCGCTCGACCCAAATTATAGACAACCGACAATCTCATCTTGTGTGTGGTCACTATCGACACACTCGTGACAGCTTTGCAAGACCCTAAGCAAATTTTCAAACACCACTCTTCAAGCTTCTCTGGGGCTAGACTTGGAAAACCCTGTTTATCCCATCACGAACATTGAAGTTGGCTGCGGTGAGCTTTTCAGGTTATCACCCAAAGGGGATCGACTTGAAACCTCTTTTATAATCATTTTTTTGGTCTTGCTGGATTGTAGAAAAACGGTTAACTCATCCTGATCAGCAATTGGCAAGCCTCGAAAACAGACCAACTGAGACGTAGTCTATCGCCGATCGATGTTCCAAGCCACAATCTTCATACCGAAAGGTATTCTGGCATAGCCATCTTGTAGTACAGATTTTTGACTATGAGACAGGGCCAAATTGTTGGCACCACCAAATATGGTCCAAACCCCCATATAGAAACAGTCTGAAAGGCAAAAATGTAAAATATTGACGTCTTCAAATGGATCATCAATTTAGTTGGCGTGGCTGTTTGAGATGTTGCCAATTACGGTACCCCTGACTAATCTCAATTGGCTGTTAACTCCGGTTGCTAACACAGGGTTTTAGCATGGCCACACCCATCTCGAGAAAAAAAGCAAGAACAAACCCCAGCTCGATTCCATTAATTTTCACAAATTATGGAATAATCAACGATATGTAAGCACACAAATACCGCTAATGGAACAGCATAAATGTGCAAACCCCCATTAATTTTAAACCGTTAGGGACACTGGCTCTTTAATAAACCGGCACGTGACCACCACCGGCGCACTTGATGCGCTGTTGGCGCTACATTCCCCATCGTCGCTCACCCTTGCTGTGGAGTCCTGGGTTTAGTCGCGTGTCTAAACAACCCATAAATAAACCCAACCAAAAACAAAAATAGTCACATATGATGAAAAAAACACCATGCTCAGCAAAAATGTATTCTAATACATCCCTGGCTATTGGTTATGGAGTTTTTCTTTGTGTACCCATCTGAATTTCTTCAAGGCTGGATGTCTTAGGGTCGGATTTCCACCTGTTCAGTCTTTGAAGATGCATCGAAATCTTTTTTTCAAGTCTGGGGTATCTAATTTTAATCCCAACTGCCGATACCCTGGGTAAAAAGTAGATTGCGGATGTCGCGTGGAATGTAGGTGATGAGTGAAAAGTCGAGCGTAAACACTGCGGATCCAAGCCTCGTAGCAAGCAAGGCTGAAATTGGCCGGGAGGTTTGCTGACAACATAACCAAGAAGGAATCACAAAGGAATCACAAAAAGAAGGAAATTCTTGGTGGCGTGGAGAATTAGGAGATTAGGAACATGCTGGAGAAACATTTTCAAACACGAAAAAATGGGCATAAACTCGGATTAGTCTCACGTGGCCATGGCATCGACCAAGAAAATTTAGGTGCGCTAGCACGACATTGATGGGACTAAAATTTCAGGCCCCAAAAATGTGTGGCTCGCTGGCTTGGAGTCGGATTTTTTTTCCCGCGTAGCTTCGTGTGATTGCATCTCGATAATTAGGGTTTCCATCATCACAACGCGGGCTGTGTCTCTCCTATAGTTGACCCGTCTGAATACCATTGGAACGTGGCCGAATGTCGGCTGACTAGTAAGTCCTGGTCGGTTTGTTGCCTGGCCGGTGTGTCTCTCGGGAGATGTTTTTCTTGGCGGGTGTGCTGCTTGCCGGGTGACTGGTCCGTTGCAACCCCCGTGGTGCATATAAAATATTTTGCAACTTTCCAGATTTCCATATAACGATATAGTATGTACACCGATTGTTTGATATCGAGTAGATGGCAATGGATGATTTCTTGGTAAAACTCGGAGATTCGACGGTGTTAGCTGGACTTGTGCGACTTGGCTCCTTGTGTATGTGGGTTGTCTGGTCTCTCGGGCAAATTCTGTCGTTCGCTAGAATATCCCCCATCAGAGTGGGTAAGTAGAGTCGTACTCGAAAGGCTGGACGCATCAAGTGATCACATTGCCCCACAATCTTTCACTCTTTTCAAGCCAGATAAAGAAGAACAAGTCAGCAATTATTCGTTTCCCTTCTCTCTAAACGTGGCATGCAACTGGTACTATCAATGCTTTACTGTGAAGTGGGACATGCATATCCCCCATGCGCTTACCTTGATGTCATAGCAACAACAATCGGGAAATCCACCTCGAGAATGTGGATGGCACAGCTTGATAGCAGTTCGGGTGAGTTAAGACCGAGAGTAACCTTACCGTGTTGTTTGCCAGCCTATCCGACACTTTTTGCCTCTAAATCTCAGCTTATTAAGAAAAATCTCAAGGTAATTATCATGGCTTAAGAAAATTAGCGCCATGGTGAACCTTGAGTCAATCTCCATCCAAGTGATGACTTTTAAGATCCCAAAACAGATATTTAAAGGTTTTTTCAACGATTGTTTTCAACATCATTAGGTTAATTAAAAATCATGGTGGTTTTGATTTTATTCGGATAGCCCACGCACCTCGAAAATTTCAAAAAAAATTACCACACATCGGAATTGCGGAATTGCGTTCGTACTTCTCGGGGGAAGTTTTTGGCGGTATTTTCTGGCAACTTTTGGGAGTTTTTTGGGAGTTATTTGGGAGACTTCCTTTCACTTTTTTCTGATTTCTTTTTGGGGTTTCTTTAATGAAGGTTATTCCATCCTTTTGATAATCCTTGAAAAAAATAACCAGTAGTTGCCGACAACATTTCAAAAAAAAAAATTCAAAAAATGCTGGGTTCGCCAAAAGAGTGGCCCTCCATTATGCGGCCGTGGGTTGCCTGTACCAACCAGTCGACAACCATCATCGCGAGGATCTGAAGAAGGGAATTATTTGGGAGTTGGATTAAGATGAAAAAAACATGTTGACAAAATAGCTTTACAAGATTTCCCTTTGGTAATATAGAGCCAGCTTCTCTAGTGGAAAATTTTTCTTCCCCCTTCCCGCCTACTTTCGTGATGTCGATCCCCCTTGTTCCCCCTTATTCCCCCTTTCTGCCTCCTTCAACCCCCCTGTAAAAAGCCTCTCCTGTCCGATTGGTACGAGTGCGCGGTTGAAGAGAATTCAGAAAATGTCGCGCGCAACTCGGGTTCTTCATTGCCGAACACCAACGACAACAAAGAAGAAAGAGTCAAGGTTTTTTCGGTAGATATTTTGTCTGTTGAGCTTTTCTTCAAAGTGTACCGGGGTATTTAATTTTGACGTTTGCCTCGCTACTCTGTGTCTTTTTCTGGTTGTGGACTATTGGCGAAAGATTTGCATTTTCTTACTTTTTTTGTCTTGTAGGGAAGCCTGCACATAGTCTGCCCATGAAGCATATGGCAGTTTATCCCACGCTGCGGCGCCATGTACGTGAATTTTTCTCACTGATCGACCAAGTCGAGCCACCCCTTCCCAAAGGAAATTCAGAACAATGAGCATTTTTGAAAGACTAAGAAAAATTCTTGCCCGTTAAAATTCCAGATTTATCTATTGCTTCGGTATGTAAGCTGATAATATTCTTCAACAGAGTTTTTTTTTAAAAAAAAAAAATTCTAAGACTTCTCTTATTTCCGAACGCAAAGCTTTTTTTTTTTCGTTTTGTTTTTCTTATGAACGGATTAACAATCGTCCCGTAATGCCGAAGTGCGTCCAGGCATTCGTGCATTCATGTACCACAAACGTACAATAACATCCCCCTCGGCTTGGCAAACCATAACACAGCGCGGCAGTAATTGCCTCGGTAAAACAAACACGGCAACAATGATGCAATGCAGTGAAATGAAATCCGGCAATGATGAAATTTACACTTCCACATATTTATGACACGCAAAAAAATTATGAGAATATGAATGCGGTTATTTCGCCTACGAGTTATGAATTACATAAAAATAAAAGGAACTTCTCTATGTCTCTTAATCTTTTCCAATTGTTCTGAACAATTGATCCGAAACCCCTTCCTACCGGTGCTAATAAGTATAAAAGGCTCCAAAATCACCTGGGATCTCAGGTGGTGGTGGTCTGGCTCCACTCCTTATGCATGTCGCGCATGCACATGCACCTGCACTCTCCCTAATCTAATTCATATTGCGGCAAGATCTGAATTCCAGTTTGGAATAATATAAAAAGGGGACTCCGCTCCCCAGATATTTGGGTTTTAAAAAATCAAGCAGGATTTTCTTTCTTAGATTGATCTGTTTCAACGAGACCTTTTTTTGGAACCTCAAGGTCTCAACCACACCATGTTGGAGGTGCGTGCTCAGGCTGCTGTCACAACTTGCAGCCTCTGTTATGGTAAACTTTCACGTAGAAGGGGAAGTTTGCCCTAATGGTTACGTGGGCTCCGGCAAACAGATGCTGGTCATCAACACAAAAAGTCATTGATGTTATTTGCAAAGGTCAGTTGGGTTTACAGATGATATTCATGTGGAAGTGGATATTCGAAGTGGGACTTTCGTGCACCTGAGAGCATTTTCGATGCACTTTTGAATCAACATCATGGCACTTGTCTTGGATAGCTCGGTGTTCATCAAGACAAACATTCAGGTAGAAGGGGATATTTGGCCTGAAGTCCACCGCCCTATTCGACATTGTGCATGATAGCTTGAATCGAAAGATTTGTGGTCGGTTTTACTGAGAAGTCGATATTTATCACTTCGAGTATTTCAGTAGAAGGGAATACTTGGCGTTATTATACGAATTCTCTTTGCAATGTCCGAAATTCAGTCAAGTTTCAGAGGGTCCAACTAGGAATTGTGGAAGGTTCCGATCTTGGATGCTTTACTTCTTGTCTGTTTCTTGGAATAGTGTATACGGTAAAATAAACATTATTTTGGATTTATTTATCTTGTAGTTTCATAAAGGTTGGTTACAGCACGAACCCTAATGCTGGTTGATGATCGTTTTCGGTATGGACGTGACCGAAAACGGAAGTTGTTTTGTTGTCTTTTCTGGGCTGTGGTTAGGTTTTGTTGGTCTGATTTGGGTCATATTCTCGCGGAGCGTCCGTTTTAGTGTGGCCCGTAGTCAAAAAGCCAAAACTGAAGATTCTTATGTTCGTAGCCTGAGCTTTTTTACTCATCCGTTTCAATAACTGTTATGGTTTCTGAGAACTAAGTCTAAGAAAAGGCTTGAAATGTTTAATTTTCTACACAATGCGTAGATGTTGACATATTAGTCTTCCAACCCTTCCAATTGTATTTTTTTATAAATTATAAACATCTTTCTACTGTTGATCCTTGAATATCATTTGTATTCTGCAGCGTAGAGTAGAGTAGCGTAGAGTAGCGTAGAGTAGCGTAGAGTAGCGTAGAGTAGCGTAGAGTAGCGTAGAGTTAGAGTAGCGTAGAGTAGCGTAGAGTAGCGTAGAGTAGCGTAGAGTAGCGTAGAGTAGCGTAGAGTAGCGTAGAGTAGCGTAGAGTAGCGTAGAGTAGCGTAGAGTAGCGTAGAGTAGCGTAGAGTAGCGTAGAGTAGCGTAGAGTAGCGTAGAGTAGCGTAGAGTAGCGTAGAGTAGCGTAGATAATATCGGAAACTAATTTCTATTGAGTACACATTTGATGTTTATAACGATCATCTAACACATTTGAGTGGGCGAATCTTCTTTGTATTTTTTTTTAAAGAAACAATTGGTATTGCAGGACGCCACTATTCAGTGTCTCCGATCTTCTGCCTAAACCGATATTTGTTGTGGACATTCACCTACATAAATCGCATATATCACCTAAAATTGGTTTGTGCTTAAGCTTCCCAATACAGAACTCTTTAATCGGCATGAGGCAATTCCGAACTTCCGTATGATTGCTATCTTGAAAAATATCCTGAGCCAGGCTTTTGGGCCATGTGCAGTCCATCCGCTTGATGTTGCCTCCCAAAAAACTTCATTGCTGTCATCGCACTCCTTGAAGCAACGCATTCTGTAGAAAACGGTTTATTCATTTAGACCAACCATTAAAGTTACCAAAACGCCCACAAACACGATTTTCTTTATCTTCAGATTCCCATCACTTGTTTACTTCTACTTCTGTATTCTTTTATATCTATTCTCGGACTTGTAATGATTGATAAGCGTACTTGCATATGGCACATGCGCTAAGCTTGATGTCATAGCAATAATATATGGGGGCCCATCACTAAAGACTATCTTAGAGAAAATAATCCCCTCTATGAAATAACCCTTTTGTATAGAGGCTCAAACAGCAACATCGCAACCGTGGATCCTTGGCGCCTTGCTATTTCTGTGGGAAAGCGTGCTTCCTAAAATTCATGAAGTAGCTCGTAATTCAGTTGGCCAGAAAGATTCTGCTTACCCCGTAATATCCAAGGTTCGGTATATTTCTTCAGCTCCCAAGGGTTTTCGTTCGAGTCATTCTCGATTTCTTATTGTATATGGAGATTATGGAACTTCTGGTGGAGGCAGCTTCTGGTGGAGGCAACTTTTATTGGAGGAAACTTGCTGATTATGAAACTGTTTGAGTATGGTTTGTAGAAACGTCTTGGTGTGGCTCTCGGGTTTATTCCTGTGGCCCCCCGTGCCGCAAGGCTATACTTTTTTAGGTGGGAGCACCCTAGGGAATCTATTTTTGTTTTTTAGAAAGAAAATAAAATCCCATGGGTCTTTTCATATGGCTTTTTTTACCTTTTTATCGTGTGGGTTATTTTCTTTCCACCTGAAGTCTTACGCTCTTTCTTTGCTCTGGTTTTTCCCGGTTTTTTTTTTTAGCTTATCGAATCTAAAGATAGCTTTTCAGGACGAAATACTGAAGAAAAAAAATTAAGAAAAAAATTAAGAAAAAAAAAAAAAGGAACATTTCCGGGATAACTAATCCCCCACGCACCAGCCCTTTGATGTATTGAAGAATTACATTGGTTTGCTAGCCCTGCTCTCTACTTGCATTGGTCAATCCGAAAACCCGTCCACTTGCGGTCGTCAAACAAAAAAAAAACCAATTAGGCTTCAATCAAAAATCACGCAGTCAAAAATGGACAAGCTTTAATCAAGAAAAATATGGTTATGGCTATCTTTTTCAAGTTAAATTCTTAGTATAGTAGTAGCCCTTTTCCCCTTTCGTCTACCTTCAGCCTCTTCGGTCTCCCCTACTACACCTCAGATACCCTTTTGAAACCACTTTGTTCACTGGCACTCGTGCGCGCCTTCGATAGGAATGTGGTGAGATAGTTGAATTACATTCTTTTTTATATACAGCCAGTTATTACGGTATTTCATTCAGAAATGGGCACTAGACAAAGTCTTTCCCGATTTCTGGGAATTTCCATCACATTTTTCTTCCGAATTAACCTAGTATTCTCCTCAAATTTGAATTGTAATGCTTTTGAAACCGTTTTTTCCTGTCCATTTTTTTCCTATTTTTCTCAAGTAGACAGGCAGGCGCATTTGTGCATTTGCATATGTACTCGCCGGCAGATGGCGGTTTATTGCCGCTCCGCCCACAATTCTTGCGGGATTATCGCACGAATGATACCGAGTCCGGTTCTAGCCCTCCAAGAAATTTAACCCGATTGCTTTTACATACCGCCGATTTCAACATGAGTAAATCAAAACCATAATATTTTTAAACACAAATAGTCACATAATCCTCACAGCGGTTATTATATAGGCCGAAAAAAAAAATTCCCGGGTATTTGTATTCTACCTATTCCGTAAGCTTCACTGCAAAGCGGTAAACCCAAAATTAGAAAAAGTGGCCAAAGTTTTCTTGATATGTATGCATTTGAGGGTTCATGCACCAGGGTCGCGTATTCTTTCTTCCAATTTAAGTGCGCGAAGCTTGGCAAAGTTTCACGGAATGCTTTGCCCAAAGAGGAAGGCAAAATCCCCCACGACCGAATCGAGAACCCATATGTGAAGATTGTAAAAATTGATAGAAATTGGGATTTGGTCGTTATGCTCAATCAGATTACGTCCATCCACTGTCTTTTTGATTCTTGCGGTATTATTTATCTAAATTATTCATATGTGAAACCCTGTAAACTGACTAGGTCACACCGTGTCTAAAACGCCGTTTCACCCTTGTTAAGGGATAACCTGATTTTTTAAAGGGCGCACATATATGCCTGATTATGTGCGTCGTCCGTGCATTGGCCTCTTTGACCCCACATAACTTGATAACCCCTTCCTTGCTGTCTAAGCCAGTCCAAAAAAAAATATAAATAGGGGCCTTCGCTCCTCCTCCTCCGTTTCAAAAAATTAAGTTCTCTCACAACTTCATATTTGATCAACTTATTTCAAAAACAAACAGAGCTCCTTTGGTGTGTTTCGACGTTGCCAAGCTGGTGGTTCTTGCTCAGGCTGCCCATGACAGTGCTTGCATGAGTGCAGCCTCTGTTAAGGTAAACTTTCAGGTAGAAGGGGAGGTTTGCCCTAATGGTTACAAGAAGTACAGCACCAAGTGTTTCATGATGCAAATACCCGTGATTACGGAGGTTTGGGATTTTCTTGAGAGGTCGGTTTGCGTTGCGATAAACACTCAAGTAGAAGGGGGTGTTTGGCTCAAGACTTACGCGACCTAAGAAATATCCATGATTAACATCAATAACCGAGACGGGGTATTGGACAACGGGTCTATGATAATAAACATCTAGGTAGAAGTGGATGCTTGTTCCCACGGAAGTCGTTGTCGTTCATGAATACCATCTGGAAACATCGGGTGTCTGATACACACATCTAGGTAGAAGTGGATGTTTGTTCTCAGAGAAGCCGATGTTTTCATGAATACCATTTGGGGTGATGGAGTTGCTTATCCAATCTAGAGGGGTGCCGCTGTTGAGGCGAGATACGGCTGGTCTGTGTTTGCCTGGTTAGCTTAGCCCGCGTTATCTTATTAAAGAAGCGGCTCTACATAAATAAAAAAATATACAATAGATTTGTTAATTAACCACCCTTCACTGTAGCACTAGTTCCTGATCCTTTATCGTTAAGCTACAACATGTAAAGGCGAAGCCCGAAGGTGGGGTGGATTGCTGAAGAAACTATGTATCCAAGTTCACGATCAAATACGCCAGCTTGAACATATTTACTCATGTCGAAATAACCCTCTTCGGGCGTTCGACAGAACAAAACACTCGATATTTTTGTATTGTTACATAACCTTCGGCTCATAGTAAAGTCTTGTCTAATAAATTTTGTGCTTCTTTTGGTTTCTCAGTCCCCCCTCTTGTTCTCTTCGGCAGTCATAGATTTCATCACTTCTTCAGCACCTTCTTACCCTTGTTGGCGCCCCTTTTCTTATTTTTCTTGTTGGCAAACTTCCTCGTGGCCAACTCGCTGTTCACATCCTTACCCAATGCACTGATTTCTTTACCCAAAGCTGTGCTAGGGTCCACACCGAATTTTTCCACACGGGCCAAATCCTTCTTAGCTGCCGTGGCCAGTGCTTCGTCGCCAAACTTCTCCGCACGCTGGATCTTCTTTGTCAATAACTCAACGGCCAATTGCTTGCGCTCTTCTGGACTCAACACCTTCTTTTCGGGTTTTTTCTCCTCCACTGCCTCAGCACCACTGATGTTGTTGGTCTCGGCGGTGGTGGTGTCTACACTCTCGCCATTTCCAGTTTCGGTGGGTGCACTTTCACCATTTTCTTGAGTTTGAGGCTGTTCTTCCGTGGCACTGGCAGTCAGCAGCTGGCTTCTCGTCGACTTCAGCTGTAGCTGCGGTGGCCGAGCTGGCCGAGCTGGCCTCGTCTAAACGCGCAATCAATTCTGCTTTCTTACCTTCGGTGGGTAAGTTTTTCTCCTTCAAGGCATCCTTTCAATTGGGCAACGGTCAAAGAGGCGTATTGTGACATGTTTGCTATTGGTATGTGAGGATTGTTTTTGGACGGTAGGTACTTTTGGGGATCACGACACTAGAATATATCCCAGCTAGCTGTTATTCAATTGAGTATATGAGGTGCGGATGTTGGGTGCAGGTGTGGTAATACAACGACAATATATGGAGCGGGTCAGAAAATACCAAAGCAACGTTTCGTGAGTGCCAAATGTGAAAAAGCATTTATTTGCAATATCTTCTTCCAAAACAATAGTGCTCTACTTTTTATTTGTGTATCTTTCTGACACAAATGTGTGGTGAAACCGGAGCTTCAGGACGAGGGCCTTTCGGGGTTGGGCATTCTGGGATCTCGATATATCGAATCCGTACATCCCGGTTTTTGAAGACTTGGTAATTACCATGGGACTTCAATTAAGTGGCAGAATCTAGGGTGGTGTCAAACAGGGATTTTTCGAATCAAATAAGTTGAGTCTCATAATAAACTCCCACTCTCATTTTATCGTTTTCTTCGCATAATACATGAGTTCACGCTGAGATGTTGCACCTGAATGCTGCCAAAGCAAGGTATAAATGCCTAAATTTTTAGATGAGCAAACTCTCTGTCACAAAATAAAGCAATATTACAAAATTCGTACTCTTTTAAACTCGTAAAGTTTAAATTATTGCAATTTTGGATATGATTTGGCACATTTTAACTATGTAATTCATGCAAACCTCATGCCTTGGTGAGGCCTATTCGCACGTGAGGCTGTACTCACATTTAGTATAACTAAGATTTTTTTCTCTTCACCGCTTCACTGACAAAAAGATTGTGATGAATTTTCACTCCTGCTTTTACCCTTCTTTTCGTTGCTCTTGGTTTGCTTTTAGTTCACTGCTTTATTTCTTTTATTATTTTTTATTGTATTTCATTTTGGAAACTATGTCTGTCAACTTTTTCTTCTTTTCATAATTATCCAGTAAATACTGCGAAAAGAAAAGTATAGTAAGATGTGAAAGGGACGAAACTGAAATAGATATTATAAAAAAGCTCTGAAAAAAATATTATCCCCATGTTTTCATTAAATCTAATGATCCAGAGAAGAAATTAACCTCCGAAATATACACACCATAAGAATTGAAACACCATAACATTCTTTATTAGCGGGCACCTACGTGTTTTAGATTCCACATCATTTATTACCAATTTGTTGGAGGGGCCGCTTAGAACCATACCCAGAAAACTTTCTTTTATGGCGAAATAAACTACTCTAAAAAAAAACAAACCTCTTTCCGGAATTATGACTCTCCCGGTTATCTGATATCTTCTGGATCTTACACAATCCATATACCTTGAAGGGGGAAACCCCAGTATAAACAGAGGATCCAATACCAAATTAGCTGGAAGAAGAAAGAAAACACTAACACCAGGAATAAAGAACCAGCCTTTCCCCAAACACAACTCCACATTATTACTCTCTCCCACGCACATTTCATAACGATTTAATGTCCATCACCAATATCAACACCATCAGCACCACCGACATCAACAACACCCCCAGGGCTAAAAACCGTGTTGCGGGAAACTCCCCGTGCCGAAGCCCCAGTTGCACAAGTACATAGCGATAGAAACCAAACATCATTGTCACTAGGGCAAACACTCCGATTAACACACCAAAAGGCTTGCCTACTATACGCAAGCTCTCTACTCCGTGACTCGTGTCCATAGGATAAGTATTGCCTCCATATACGGCCTCGTGGGCACGTATCTGGATAGAATATAGCTGTACAAATCCGAGGCCCAACGTCATCATCACCAAGGCGGTGCGTGTCCAAGCTAAATATGTCCTTTCATTTGCCAAGTGATCGCGAGCAACCAGGCCCCGATTTTCAAGAAGAAGTGAATGTTTCTGCAAAAGAGCCACTACCCAATGTTTGGGTTTGATTTCTTCGTCAGCCAGACTTTGCTGTGGCGGAGAATCATCGCTGTTCTGCAGCTATCAGATTATCCTGCTGCTTTAAAAATGACACTCTCTTAACTAGCACCCCTTTTTCTTGAGACATGGTCAGTGACGGAAAGTAGAACGGTGGCCGATATGGTTGTTGCAATCGGTGCGGACACGAACATATTAACTACGGAACGCAACGGAGTGTAACCCAATCTTTTTATTTTTTTTATTTTTTTTATTAATTTTTTTTCTTTCTTTCTTTCGTTCTTTTCTTTTATTATAACAAAATTACTATTAATCGGTCGGGCCTATTTGTATCCAACCATTTTTGTAAGTCTCGATAACGTGACTTAGCTTTTCAATCCAAGGACTTGCTTTGTAGAGAAAAATGCAATCAAGTAAAAACGCCTAAGGGAAAATCAGGTCAAAAATTTCCAAACATTCATAAAATAAAAAATTTCTTAGCAAAGATGTAGCCTCCTCATCTTTCAAGTTCTCCACTAGCACTAGTTTGGGGCATTGGATCAACTGGATTCTCAAAGAAACATTCCCAAACTGAAACCGACTGAACGCACCCATAGAATGTACTTCTTGTTTCGCAAAACATCACATCCCTTACATTTCCATGCTGTCTTGATCTACAATCAACAAACTCTCCCCTCCATCAAGGAGCTGGAAGATACCGAAATCTTGGTACTCCGCAATACAAGACTCGAGCTGCTCGGCAGTATATCCTTTGGCGAGCATTCTGGCCCTCAAGTCCACCATGCTGATCTGGTTGGTCTGCTCCTCTGTCACAAGACGACGGATGTGGTTAATGATTTGCGACATCGGATCTTCTCTCTCTTGCTCACGAGACTCCATCGACAGCTTGGAAACCTGGAGGAGACGCAACGCCTCGTCCACATCGTTCTTGCTCACCGAATCACCAAATCTAATTCTCGCCAATGCCTGCGAAAGACGCAAAATACCCAACAACGTACGTGGCGTGATATGAGCAAACATCTTCACGGAGTCCTGGTTTCTCTGCGACTCCTTTCTCATGTTGATGTATGATTGAGTCACATACTCACCCACCTCTTTAGGCACCACCGGCCTGAATGTTCTTGCAATAGAAATGTATTGGCGGATTGTCTGAGGATCAAGCGGCGTGTACTCCATTGGAGGTTGATGGTTGTGTTGATGCACGTAGGTGACGTGACGAGCCAACTGTTCATCGCCTGCTTCGGTGGCATGGTCCAACATCAAAAACATGATATCGAAACGAGACAAAAGTGCGGCAGGAAGATTGATGTTTTCATGTGGCGACAAGCGTGGGTTGTAACGTCCGTACAAAGGGTTAGCCGCAGCCAAAATGGAAGTTCTGGCATTCAATGTGGTGTTGATACCTGCCTTAGAAATCGAGATCGTTTGTTGTTCCATCACTTCGTGGATCGCAGTACGGTCACTCTCCTCCATCTTATCGAACTCATCAATACAACAGATACCGTTATCAGCCAAAACAAGGGCACCTCCTTCAAGAACCATTTCATCGGTCACAGGATCTCTCATCACCGCTGCAGTCAAACCAACACCAGAAGAACCACGACCAGTAGTGTAAACCGACCGAGGGGCGATTCTGTTGATAGCCTTAAGCATCTGGGACTTGGCCACACCAGGATCACCCATAAGACACACGTTGATGTCACCACGAATACGCATTCCGTCTCCAATTTCCTTGGTTACACCTCCACACAAGAGAAGAAGCAAGATCTTCTTAACATCCAAGTGACCATAAATCTCTGGGGCAATAGACTGGGCGAGACGGTTATAGATACCACCCTCGTTGTGCAATTTGGAGATTTTCTCCTTGACCTCGTCCGTGAGATCGAGCGACTCGTATTGCTTTTTGTGCTGGCGAACATATTGCGCCGACAAGTAAGTTTCAGTCAAGAGACCCGCACGGAGAGCACGGAAGCCCGTGTATGGAGAGGGCAAGAAGATTCCAGATATATCGACAATGTCACCGGGGTTAGTAGAACGCACCAAGTCTCCCTCTACGTGAATTGTGAGCATCCGCGGGATATGTCCCACAGGAACCTGGTTGGCCATTTCTTGAATCTTAACCTCCTGGAACAGCAGGAACTTGGACGCCCGCGTCGACATGAATAGCTGGCCCCTTTGATTATCCGTCTTACAAACAGAAGAAGTACACTCTGTGAGTGGCTGGAACACTTTCGAGTTGACTTCCTGGAAAATTTCGTGACCACATTTGTCGCATGTGTATGCATTCACAAGCACCGAGGGTTTCACATCCAGGGTCTTGGTGACAATTCCTCTCACAGTGATGTATTTCCCGACATGAGAACCCTTCACCTGTCTAACAGCGAAGGCCTTTGTTAATGACGATAATGGCTTGAAGTACAAATGGTATCTTCTGGTCAATTTTGCCGGAAACAAGTTTTCCGCCAATAAGTCCCCGGAGTCTGCATTCTGTGACTCGGAGTTGTTGTTTTCGTCAAAGGCGTTCCGCAAGTTGTCAATCTGTTCGGCATTCTCCTGAGATACACGCAAGTTTCTCAATTTACGTTGATGTAAAATCACATCCAACACATCGTCCTTATACGAGATGTCCTTAGTGGGCTCAGGCATTAATTCGTCCACAACACTGCTGAATAACTCAACATAATGATAGGCATTTTTCTGCACCTGGCTCACCAAATCGTTGGCCAGGAGTTGCGAGGTGAAAAACTGGTTTTCTTGGTACAGCTTGATATCATCGAGTTCAACGTAAAGTGTAGTGGTTTCTCTGTTGGCAATCTTTTGCAAAATATCCAAGTACTTGACTCCAGTAGATAAGTCGTCCAACTCCATGTCATCTGAAGCCGAGGCCTTGAAATGGGTGAAAAAGTCCCGGACTTGATTCTTGATGTCATTATAATTGACGTTGATTTGCACTGTAGGCAAAGCCACTGTAGTGGACATGGTAGATTTGTCTGTGGGTTTTTTTTTGTTTTCGAGTGTAATAGCAAGAAAGCCGGAGGGGATATAAAAAAAAAAAAAAAAAAAGGCGAGCGTGTTCGAGGGGCCCGAAACAAGAATGGAGGACGCGGACGCATCTCAATCACCTTTCCTTTTTGGGCGAAAATAAAGCAATGTGCGGGTCGACATGTGCAGGCACGAACCTGCGGATGCCATCCACGTATAAGTGGATAGGCATAATCACGAAAATTAGTTGATGGAATGTTTGACGTTTTGAGCAATATACAATTCCTTATTTTTTTTTTTTTCTTTTTCTATTCTTTTTTCGTAAGTATTCAAGTTAATAGTGGTTTTGTCAATGTCTTTCCCCGGCTGGTTTGGCGTCTCCCATAAATAAATATAAGAACAAGTAAACTTGTGAAGAGAAGCCACAGAGAATGCCAGCTTCTCATCGACCGCGTCTTTGAACATTGAAATAGAGTCAAATAATCAACATACATTTTCTCTGATGATCTTGAAAAGCCTTCCAAGTCAGGGGAATTCCACCACATCTTTCCACCGTTGAATTTCTTCAAATCCCCATGAGGTCCACGAGAGCCCTAGCAGCAGTCCTTTCCTCACTCTGTAATTTGTTACGAGCTGGGCTACTCATGCCCACTGAGTGACTTCGTAGGGTTTCCGCCCCCATGCTGGCCCAATCTTCCTCGTCGGTATCGCTTGCAACTTCTTGAGAGTCGGCCCCTTTGCGTGGATTGACTCCAACAACAGCAGACGATGAAACTGAATTGGCACCATTTTCATAGGGCCTTTGTAGCATGGAATGACCTCTAGGTAAAGATGACGATAGCGTGGATCTAATACTCGACTCGTTGAATGACAGCTTTCTTCGACCGACATTTTGAAGCGCAGAAGAAATATGGTCTGCCGGAAGAGGCAATTCTTGCTGATTCAAGTATTCGCTTTTACCATTCCAGGATCCCAAAGGCGATGTTGAAGGAAGAGAACTGTTTTGTACTGCGGGTGACAGTACGGAGATGGAAGAATTTCTAGCCGAGGAAAGAATGTAATCATCCAAATTTTCGATCGAGTTAAGTCGGCTTCGATTCAAGAGCTGGTGACGACTCAAGTTATGAAGACTGGTATTTTTGACGATGGAATTTGGGGCAGCGGCAGAGGAAGACTTTCTTCGAGTTCCAGAAAGCGCAGGAGGGGGACTGAATTTGGTGGGCACTCTATTTGCAAACTTCATTGATTGTGATTTCTTGAACTTAGAAATCGAGGGGCCATGATCATCATCCTCAAATTTGAAGAGAGACTCTTCTTCTTCTTCTTCTTCCATGATATCTTCGTCAGAGTCTTCATCTATGGCATTATCGTCGCCTTCATTGATAAATCTCATCTTGAGATCGCGAATATTGGACACCTGGTCCAATGCATTTGGACTGCGGTCCATTTCATCTTCATCTTCATCCGAGTCCTGCTCCGATTCAGAAATGCCGTTCGCTTGAGACTCCAATTTTTCACCAGGAAGACGGAAGTTGTGCAAGTTGGATTTGTGGTTGGAAATCGAGTCTCTTCTGCTGGTACGTTTAGTAGGGTTAACGTTTCGAAGAGGGGCCTGAGTTTGAGTTTGAGTTTGAGTCTGAATTTGAGGCTGAGGCTGAGTCTGGGCCCGAGTTTGAGTTGGAGTTTGAGTTGGAACCTGGGCCTGAGCCGGGGCGTCGTCCAGTCCGGAATCTGACTTTTTCAGCCATCCCAACTTGGCCTTTTCTTTGAGTTCATGAATATTCACACGGGCATTGCCGTCGAGTGACCCGTTTGGCTCTGTGACAATGTAGTCCGAGTTCACGTGGCGTACGGCCCACTGTCCCCATCCTATCTTTTCAAAAACGACATCATTTTCGGGATCACCTTGTTCCATGGCAGCCATGATCAAACGTCTCTGTTTTGATAACGAAAGAAGATCGAACCCGGGCACTTCAATTGATAATTGCGATGTGATAAGACGTATAGCCAAGGGACCTTTGCGGATAAGCAAGTTGGCAAGCCTATTGGGAGTAATCTCTGATGCCACCCGAATAGCTTCGGGTGACGATGTTGATAACTTTGTGGTGTGTTTCTTGTCTGATTGCCCAGGAACGGAACTAGCTTCGGGGGAAGGCGACAGATTTGGAGAATTAATTGAAGGTACCGTCGTCATTTTTTTAAGGGGGTGTTGGAAGGCTATTTTTCAAATTGGGGGGTTTTCTTTGGTGCTGGTTAAATAGGACGAGAATTTTATGCAAAAAAAAAAACAAACAAAACAAATAGAACGGGCAAGGTAGTTCTTGCTGGAAAATAAAGCTATGGCTGAAAAAATGAGGTGTGGCACAAAATAAATAGATAAGGCAACCTCCCGGTGAGTCAGATAAGTGATTATTTGGAGAGGGCCTAAGTAAGATAGGTGGGTTGGGTGGATTTCAAACTGTTGTTCTTGAAAAAGGATAAACACAAGGGCTGGAAAGAAAAGATGTTGGTATTTGAATAGAAAAATGTGAAAAATAAAAATAAAAAAGCCAGCCGTTTCTTTTTCTGTCGTGGAAATTACCGGTTGGGCCTTATCCTCCGAGCAAATCGCAACTCCACGGGCATAAAGAAAATTAGGGCGTGTATGCAAGTCCCGAAAAAAGGCGCGCGCACCGTGTTTGTGGGGCGGGAGATTTCCTCTCTAACCTCAACGGGAAAAATAGTCAATTTTTTATGGAAAAAAAGACGGCCCAAACATGTCGAAAACAGAACTGGCCCCTCAAACAACCCCATAAGGTTTGGGAGTGTTATTCCAATATGACTAATCTTCTTAAGTAAACCAAGTGGTAGAATATTTTTAGGAAATCACCCAAAGAAAAATACAACAGGGGTATGTAAAAGGATCACAATAGCATTGGCATGTGAGCCACGAACCCAGGAGACGGAGACGGTCAATCGGAAGGAACCTCACCAAATCAGAGGCCAAGCAAAACAACAAAAGGCATAAAAGTGGCAATTAAGCGAACAAGGAAAGAAAATCGCAGCATCAACCCTTTGATGATTCATATTACAATAACTATCATAACCTTCAGGCGAGATTTGCATCATAGCGGTTATTTCTGCCCCCAGCTAATCTGAAAAATTGTGCGGCGTATGTGAGACACCCGCGGCTGGGTTGTTTAGGCGTTCGCTGGACCGGGTGTTTAGTATGGAGCTTCGTGCGCCTAGAACCATGTTCACCATCCCATAAAAGGGGAAAAGATATGACTAAGCACACTGGAGGGAATTCCGGGCTTGCGTTTGGTTTCAGAATCTGCTTTCTCGAAAACTTGCTTATTGCTTTCACTTTTTTTTATTCTTTTTGTTTTACTTTTTTTCACCGGGCAGTATTGTTCACGTCAAGTCTGAAACACCCAACAACGGAATGCTGGCACCTGGCACTGAGCGCGCGTGGACTGGGGACAGGACCCACTGCCCAAAGGGGATGTAATTAGATATTGGCTGATGCGGTCGGAGGGGATCATCATCATTTGCAGCCAGGGTATAAGCGAGATTTGAAACCCCAATAGCATGCACTCTTTTCCACTCTTTTTTTCCAGATACACTAGGTTTTTAAAGCCATGGGATTAAGGTTTAAATGCCTGGGCCCGGGCCTGGGCCTTATCTTAGGTGGCTTAGAAAACCTTGGGCTTTAACGAAACAAATTTTTTAAAAAAAGCAGTCACACAGTTTGTCCAGGCCCCGAGATCAACTGAATGTGTAGCCAGGACCAGTTTGGCTTCTGCAATCTATCCGAAGATCGAAATTTTACACTAAGCTTGGAAAATTTCGCTTTGAATATACATCCAATGAAGATGGCTCTATCAAATGCGCAGTTGTTTTTACCTTTAAACGTGGATGTACATAACTGTCATCTCAACAGCACCGGGGTTGGAAAACATCCAGAAAATTTGGCCGGTAAACCATTTCTACAATAATGGAGAAAGCTACATAATGGAGAAAGCTACATAATGGCTCCGAACCAAGTGCCCTTTGAGACCCTAGCCCACAAAACAAGTACATTGTTCGTACATCTTTTCCATGTGCTTTTTCTACAACCAATATCTTTTCTTTCGCAATGATTATTCTTTAGAATTGTATATTCAGACCTCCTTGTTTCGTTTCGCAGTGGAACCACTACGCGATAACAATGTTCTTATGCAATGATGTTTGCTTACAAAGATGGGAAGTTTTGCTCCTTCTTGACAACCTTGGAGTTAGGGTTAGCGTTGGACTTCTTGCCCTTGAAGCCAGGCTTTCTGTCACTGAATTTAGGGGTGTCATCGGCGAAGACAGCACTGAAGTCCAAGAACTTCTTCTCCTTTGGAGCCTTTTGCTTGTTCTTCTTAGCAGCAGATGGCTCGACATAGCTGGATTGCTCCTTCTCGATCTTCTCAGCAGCAGTCCACTTAGCCTCGGCACCTTCGTTAGCCTTTCTGACAACTCTGGCACTACCCAAAGCAGCCTCCTTCTCTTGCAACTCAGCCAAGTACTCTTGCAAAGACTTGGCAGCTGGGCCAGATGGAACCTCCTCGGCCTCAGCAGCAAGCTCAGCAGCAGCATCAGCCTCACCACGGCTCTCATCCTCCAACTCCTTCTTGTCATCACCCCAAGCTTGCTTGACTTGCTTCTTGGAGTCGGTCTTGTTGCTTCTAGAGTGACGGTCGAAAGGCTTCTTGGAGTGCTTAGATGGGGTAGCAGATGGGCCTGGGGTAGTCTTGTTGTTGGTCTTGTTCTTCAACGCAGCTTCGTTACCGGTTGCGGTCTTCTTGTTCTTTCTGGCCTTGGCTGGGTCAGCGGAAGGAGGTGGAACATCGGCCTTCTTGGAGGAAGTGGTTGGCTTCACGATTTCCTTTGGCAATGGAGCAATAACGGTGTCGTCTTCGACATCGTTACCCAACAAAGCAAATAAGTTCTAGTTGGTGTTAGTATACAGTCTGGGTTGGCACGCAACATATGTGTTCACTTGGTTAAGAGGGTGATATTGGAATCATGCATTTTGTTCTGGAAATTGACAAGGAAAATGAGGCATCAGCTTAGGTTATGGTCTTTTCTCAATTTCCAAAAACAGCTGTGTCTAAGGAATATGCCCGAAAGTGATTTTATTAAAGGGGGTCCAATTTGGTCATTCGAGATCTTCTTTTGCCACCATGCATCAGTGAATTGTTCCACAGCATCAAATCTTATGGCACGCATAGAGCTTTTCATGGGTCATTCAGGAAGCTAGTTTTCCTCATACCGTGCTGAATTTCTTCAATTTCTTTGACGTTTTTCATGACCACCGCAAGATTCGAAGTTGAATAAAAGTGTCTAATTTGTTCACTCCCAGTCCCATGAAATTAATTCAATCGCTAAACCAAAGCGTCAATAAAGTATCAAGGTACCATATTACATACCTTGTTTTCGAAAGACATGTTGTCGGATCGGGATAGTCTGGGGAGAAAAAGAGGGTATGACGTCCAAAAAAATTTTCAGCATTTTTTGCGTAGTCTGAGCGGTTTCCTCACCGAATCTAGTGTGACATTCTCTTGGTGTACGGATGCGCGCTTGGGTAGACTTTTCCTCGTGAAAGTTGTTGGTGAGGGCATGAGCCACTCAATTTTCAAGGTTGCGGGTCTGCATTTTACAAGTTGCTCCGTACAAAGAGGCACGCCTACAATGTCTAAAGACAGTAAGGACTAATCTATAACATGGGGTCACGTTTATTTTTAGGACGGCCATAATGGACCAAGTAACATGGCTAAAATGTTTGCTTTTGTGGGGATTTGGATGGGTGTGCTTTCGTTCTCCCAGTTATCGTTGCTTGCGGTGACCCAATTTTTTTTTTTTTTTTTTTTTTTTTCACGTGCACTGAGTCTTGAGCCTGACTGAAAAAAAAAACTATGGCTGCATGCATGCGTCTCCACAATGGTTGCGAACCTTAATTGCGAAATTAAACATTACCTTGCTTCTGCATGGTGATCAAGGCTTCTTCACAAAAACGTCACCTACCCTGGCCATGAACATCTGAAGCGCCTTGCGTAATTCTGCGCCCATACTCCGGTCAAACAAGCTGAGCGTAAGTATATACAAATCGGGAGAGTGGTAGGCGAAATCAGCCACGTCCATCTCCACAAACCCTTCGAAAATTTCCGTGATGACCGGTCTCCAGGTGGCAATACTTTTTTGTTGGTTCGCCTCATCAAGTTCGCAGAATCTCTTCACAAGTGAGTAGCTCAAAGGCACGACAGAATCCATTATAGCTTTTTTGCTTTCATTGCTGGTAGCCTTCTTGTCATCACAGTACAATCTAAACATCACATTCAAAAACACTGCCGCGGACATGCTCTCCTGTTTCAATAAATTTGGTAATCTCTCGATAACACCTGCGTTCCACAACCGCACTCTTAAATCGTAATCATCATTGAACTTTTTCGCAAAGTCAAAACTCTTATAGAGGAACCCGGAGAGCTTAATGAGATGTTCATCTGGGATTGCATCATAAAACTCCTCTTTCACCGACAACTCCAGGATTGTCTCGATCATCAATAGTTGTAACACGCACTTCACAACAATCGAAGATTTATCGCTAGTGGCTTCGTTTGCTTCCTTGCTCAGCAGGTTACCCAGAGTATTGATATCCAAGTCATTGATATCAGAATTTTCGTCATTTTCCCTCAAGGGGTCCAAGGTGAACAATTCTTTGGCAGTTGTGAGATCAAACAAACGATCAAATGTTTCAACGGTTACATCCCAGTGTTCTTTCTCAAACTTGTGACAATTTTTAACTAGGAATTCTTGAAGGCACGTCTTTCCTGTTCTTGCAATTGTATCATTTTCCTGGCAAATACAATTCACCAATAAGTCAAGCAAATCATTTAATCTAGGAGTGAGCGGGTCAAAATAATGCGAGAAAAGAGAGACCATGCCATTCAATGCCTGAATAAAAGTTGTGGAGACCCAAAATGACATCTTATCACTCTCTGATATGCTTCCGCCATATTGAGCAGATTCGTCATCGTATCTCAAACCCCAAGGGCTGGCAATAACACCGAAAATAGGGGCCAAAAGTTTTTGATAAATCAAGTCCCAGAAATCAATTTCAAAATGATCACCATATTTGAGAAGCACATCAAAGAAATGGGTCAAAGTACGAGAGCGAACCTCGAGCTCTTCGCCGGTCATGATTATGTCGTAAAAGCCATACAAGAGAGGAAACCAAAGTTTCATGAGGTTCTCATATTTCTCACTCGCAGCATCTCTGGTAGGTGAAATTGTCTCCTTGCTATCAAGCTCAATGGAGGCTTTGGCCACGCGAACAATTAACCTCGACAAAACTTCCAAGGACAAAAGTCCAATTTTTTGTAATTGTTCGTTCTTGGCAAATTCGGTAAAACAAGTGACCGAGTCCGCGAACGAATCTTGTTTGACCACCTCTTCGCTGAACTCTTTATTAATAGTGAACGCTAGCTTGTAGGCTTTTGTGACAAGAACATCTTTTTTGCTCTTTGCCGCTACGGTCAAAACCTCAAAAATAGTTTTCCACCCAGATTTGATTCGACTTGCCTTTGCTAATACCATGTTGTTAATGCACTCAATAACCATATCCTTCACTTCAGAAGAGTTGTTGTGAACAATAATATGTTGAAATGGTTTTAAAAACTCTTTTTGGAATTTGAAATGTGCCAATTCTTCAATCTCCATGAAACGCATCGAAAGCTGTCTTAAAGAATCTCAAGGCAAAAAAGTCCACAGTGAGGTTTGGATTGCATCCCACTTTGTTGAAAATTTCACCCAAAATGATCCACAATTGAGACCACTCCAAACGAATTCTGCCCATATTGTAGTAACAGATATCAACCACTTTTTGTAAAGAGAACATTCTTGGGTTTGAAGATTGGCCGGATGAGTCGATCTCTTCGGTTGCAACCTGACTCAAGGCTTCCACAAAATCTTTGATGGCTTCACCTGACAATTCAGAGCTATTGGTGAAAACCCTGTCAATAGCAACACTCAATTCAGTTCTGAAAAGGAGCTGTGCCGACTCGGCAGAAAGTTGCTGGTTGTGGTATTTGATAGAGGCCGACTGTGATGCAGAGGTTTCCCTTGTAAACAGACTGAAGAATCCCGATGGCAGGGAAGAAGTACTCTCGATAGAATTTCTGTTAACAAGCTTGACACTAGTAACATCAGGGATGGAGTCGCGGTCAACACCCTTCGCGATTAACTGAAGTCTTTCAAGTTGAGAAATTGAAGTTAAAACATCTGCCCAGGAGTTCTGAAGGTAATTTCCCTCGCTCACCGCAATCTCCAACATAACATGCATTGCATCGACGTTTTTCGCTTTAATATCCTCAATGTTATTCAAATTTTGGAACTGAACTAAAGCACCGATAAACGACTTCTTTGCATATTGCAAATCAAACATACAAGAAATTTTGATAGAAAGCTTGATACCCTCCAAGCAAACCTTGATAATGCTTGGTTCATCGTACTCCTTGAAAGGGGCAGTTAATCCTGCCAAAATAGACATCCAAGTCGTGTCAAAAATTGATCTGACGTGTTGAACATTTGAAGCCGCGTAATAAACGTGGCTCGAAGAGTCTTCGGAACGCATCTTCTTACCGAGGCTTTTAACAAGCTTCTCAGTTTTCGTCGACATCTCTCTCGAAGCATGGATATATGCTTCGCGGTTCCAATCTCTTGATCCAAAGAAACCAGATTGCGCAACTGGTGTCAAGTTTTGATCCCCTGCGAGTAAAGCAGCGTGATGCTCGGACTGTAACTTGATTTCATTGGCCTGAATCTCAGAGAACACTTGCTCAAGGAACTCTCTCGGGAGATCTTTACCGTCATCAATTCCGGAATTGTTCATGATGAAATTCTCCACGGTCATTCTATTCTTAACTTGTTTAGAATGCTGGTCTGTGTTAAGCATGACCGTGGAATATGCCAACACATACGCAGTATCGGCGTTAGAAAACACCTTAGGGTTACCAAGGACGTATCTTTCGGCAAACTTCAACATAAACCTATCGATTTTCTGGCCTTCACCTGGTAATCTAAACAGTTGCAAGAATGTTCTCAACGAATCAACAAAAGAGCTGTCTTGAAAGTTCATTTGATCAACAAATGCGTGCATGATTGCAACATTCTTTTCGCCTCCCTCACCCAAATAGTCACCTAAAGCTGCCTTGTCCAAAGTTTCGGTATTTAACAAGAACAAGGCAATATCTTCAGGCGAATCTGACTTGATAAAACCATTTTCTATGAAATAGGCGATTCCTTTCTTTGGTTTTTGACTGAACTGTTTAGTACCTTCGACTAACGCTCTCTTTTTTGTTTCTGAGTCTCAAACTGTCCTGGATCATCGGTCTCTGTCTCAGCAAGAGATTGCTGATTGCCAACAAAAGAAGGATTACGAGAGTTATTTCTGGTCGAGAACGGCGAGCCTGGTGTTGTTACCTTAGGAAAAGAGGATGCTAACTTCTGAGTCGAGACAAACCCCTTTTGGGCCCACGAGTAAAGCGATCTTAAGAAGGCAACAGAGCAATTCAAGGAGCTAATCTTCATCGAATATTCCAACGGGAACAAGTTATAGACAACTGGCTCTGGTGGTTTCGAGGACATTGTTGCAGTTGTCAAATTGTCAATCTTGCTAACATCGTAAAGAGAAACACCAGCACCTTTGTTTTCCTGAAAGGCGGCCTTTTGCGCGTCGGAAACTTCTACTCGTGACAAAGCAAGTCTTGTCAAGTAATCGATAAAAGCTTCGCAAATGTTTGGTTGGGTGCTATCGCAGTCATAGTTGAGGTAAAACTCGATAATGCATCTGGAATCATTGCAGAGTCGTTCGATGACAGAAAGTAAATACCTCTTCTGATGTGGAGTAGATGTCTTCATTTCGGCAACAGGGAAGTAAATCTGCTCCCATAACACGGGTATTTCCATTTTGAAGTCAGACCTTAAGTTGGAGATCAAAAGCCAGAATGTTTCGAGGGTCAATTCAAAAACCGGAGCCAATGGAGAGGCGGCATTTCTTATGAGAGCCTGGCACAAGTAGCTTCTCACTGCGTCGATCAAGCGCGTCTGTTCATCGGAGTTAGAAGAAAGAATCACCACATCTTTACCCAAAAAGATGTCGATGTTGTTTCTTAAGATGGTATGGATGATGTGCAACGAAAGAAGCTTGGACCTGACAGAATGCGATCTCATATCAATGTTGTCGGTTTCCAAATCTTTGACGGAGAGTTTACACATGGCTCTGAAAATCAAAAAGGCGTCCTTTACCACGAGATCCTCGTCCTTCTCGGAAGCGCGATTGGCCTCCTTCACTCTGTCGTAATCGGCAGAGTCACCATTAAGGTTCTGTAACTTTTCAAGAGTCATTTTTCCAAGCCCATTCTGGGGCTCTTCGGCAGCCGCACCATCTCTGATGTTGACCTCGGAACTCGACCGCGATGTCCGAGACTTGTTGATAGCACTAGCCTCACTGACGCGCTGGAAAATCGTGGAGATCACCTGTGTCAAAGTACCCTGGGCAACGGCCTGGTTGCGTGGGGTCAACGAGAAGATAAACACGTTGTAGATTTGGCGAACAGCCTTCAAAAGAGACGCACCATGCGTCGGCATAAGGATGATGCTATGTATAAGCGCACGCACAACTTGTAACTCGAGCTCGGGATCCGTACCCTCGCCATCAAAACACGAGGAGATCACGTCGACAGATGCATCAGTCAAGTTAGTACGGTCATCCTCATCGTCAAACAGCGCGTAGTCGAATAACTTGGCAAAGAGGTCTACGGCTTTGGACTTCAACTCATTGCTGGGGGTCTCACACGCCAATTTTAATGCGTCAAAGAGCACATGTGGGTCTCGTGACGCCGAGTTATCGAGCGAGTCAATGGCTTTTTGGGTTGCACTCTTCAACTTGGTGTTTTTCTGTGCTTCTTTGCTCCGCAAGATCGCCTCGAAAGTCTTCTTGAAGATTGCGGTATTGTCGACTTTGGCATTCGTCGATTTGCGCAGACTGATAGCGGAAGATGTTTCGTTGTTTGGCAATGCGGCAGCTGAGGTTTTTCTAATAGAAGGCGGGGTGGTTTCAGAAGCCGATTCCAGCGCAACTTCTTCTGTTTGGGGTGTTTCTGGGATCTCCTTGGGCGGAACATGCGGCTTTTCCTCGGGCTCAGGTGCCTTTTCCGAACTGGAAATTGAGTGTTTATTGTTGGAACCTGCTTCGGTACTCTGTTTACCGATATGATCAGCTGAAGCACCTGAAACATGATCGGGGGACTCTTCTTCTTTGGTTAAAGTTGAATCGCCTTCTTGACCAGTTGACTGTTCATCGTTTTTACTGTTCGCTGGTGTCTTGGAATCATCACCTTCCACAGGCACCGTTGCAGAAGTCTGATCATCATTCTTAATTGGCGTTTTATCGTCAGTTACAGAAAGTTTTGCTTCGTGCACCACTTCGGTGGCCTTGGATTCGGTTTGAGCGACGGGTTGGACGGTTTCAGGCTTTGAATCGGCCGTTTCTGGGCCGGAAGCCGCCGACTTCTGGGTGGTTACCAGAGATTCGGGATCGAGAGATGATTTCTCCTGTTTTGCACCATTTTGATGGTTTTCTTTGGCACCATCAGCATCCCTATTCTCATCGGGTGTGGTGACATGATTTGCCTTGCCATTGGTCTCGTTAGAGATGTGTTTCGGCAGAGATTGGTCGTCACTGGCTCGCGTCCCACTCATTTTCTAGGTGTGTATCGATCAGATGGACGAATTTCGTGGCGAAAAAAAGAAAAAAAAAAAACTGGGGTATTCAGATACGCTTAGGTTGATGATGTATAGTATAAATGATGGGATTCTGTCGAAGATGTTCCAGGCGTGCTTAGTCTGGCGAATGGAGTATCTGGAGATTTATTTTTTTCCTTTCGGATTTTCTCGCCTCGGGATCCACTGCCGGCTGCCGGTGTTATCAACAATGTTGAGCGTGTCACGTGGGGAGCGATCACGTGATGATGGCGGAGTTTTGCCAAAGACTAGTTTATCTCATTCCGATAGAGAAATATT
>BIMT01000083.1:0-47953 GCA_005406065.1 Metschnikowia sp. JCM 33374
ACTCCATCAAAAACTCTTTTGTACGGAGTCAAAAGCATTGGGAAATATACCTCCCAGTATGGAGAATATCATTATACCCATCCATGCAACAGTTACATCATATTTTCGGAGGATATATATCTATCTACCTTATATGTTAATCTAGGTGACGCTTTTTTGCGGCATTCATGGAAATCCATAAAAAGATTTAAATTCCTTTTTTTAAACGTGCCACCCTTCTAGGGAAAGGTAATTAACAGGAAGTAAGCGTCCGGGAAACACGAATCGGTGCAACATTTATTATTGATTTGTACTCTTCTCTACTAAAATGGGAAATTCTTGATCGATATTGTGGAAAGTTTGTCTCGTGTAATTCTGTAAATGAATCGCCACTACTCTAGAGTCCACAGTCATGTGAATATCAAGGAAGCTTGGTGGCACATATGAGTGTCCAGAAAGTGGGTGAAGATTGCAATTCTCCTGTCTTACATACTTGGGACACAACCTGTCTCAATGCAATTTGCTCCATTTAAAAAGGGTCATCCAGTCAATGGAATAGTTTATACGATAGAGCTTTCGACTGAAGTCACAAAATATCCAAGGTTTTATCAGTATTCATCGTATGGATGAAAAATACTAGTCGCACTGATTGGGTGTTCCCCAGACCTTTTTCAAGATGGGTAGGTTTGACATTTGCTGCATAGATTTGGCATTACGGGAGTAGGTCCATATTTTTCATGCAAATTCAGTATTACTGGATTTTCACTGCTGATTCTCCGCATCCACGGGTTGACTTCCGTGGTACCTCTCTCAACAAAGAGCGGTGTGACTGGGCTCGATTTGTTTGCCTCATTGAAGAGTGTACACTACGGAAAAGTGCTTCTTTCCGTGTAAGTTTCTCTAAATCTGGTCTTTCTCTGGTATATAGGGCATACTTGAATCGTAGCAGAGTCGATGTGTGGCTACATTATCCACCTTAAAGCTGACCAAAAGGTGGATCACTGGCCAGAAGTTTTCTGGTCCCACACTACCCATACAGCTCATAGATACATCCACATACTACGAAAGTGGGTATTCTATCATGACATACTATTTACTTTTCACACTTCTCCGAAACTGTCCTTCGGTCTTGTTTTCCTGAAAATCTCTCTCAATATACTGCATCTTTCAACATGTCCCTGGAATGTCTGTCATTTCATCACCACTTCTTTGAAATTCTGTATATTCCAGCAGCCCAGAACTCTTGAAACTTTCACATTTACTCGTTTCAACTCTCTTTTTCTTTCTTTCTTTCTTTTTTCTTTTTTGTCTTTGTTTTCTTCGATGTGCAACTTTTGCCGCAGAACCATCTGCTGCGGAGGTATAGCGAATCTATCTGGTCGCCATTGGTGTTGAACAGAACGCCTTGAGGCTGCGACCCGAACGCCGTGTCACACGAGTACATCCCATTGTCCTTCGCGCTAGTCTTTTACGGTATTCTTCTCAGAGATATAACCTAAATGGCTGAATGAGGAGATGCCTCAGCGCAGTTGCTATTATTGCCTAGTTGGTGTTTGAACAATAGAGCTGTCCGGATTAGTCAAACGTCCGTTGAAAAGTTCTCACTAGAACACTTTTCCCATATCTATAGAGCTGGAAAATCCCTGAATTGTTTTTCTTAGTGCAACCATATTTTCTCTGATAGTCTAATATTGCACTATGGCACGAATAATACTACTGCTCCAACTCTCAGCCATATCTTTGTTTAAAGAATAGCTAAGTTATATATTGCCACACCACTGCATGCACAGCCATTTGGGATGTACATGTTCACTACGACACTGGTATCTCTTCAACAATTAGCACTAAGATGCATTTATTCGGGTTCGGTTATGCTTTGCCTTTATGCTTTTTTTTCTACATGTATAAATATAAACCCCTACCTACTCTGGTGGTGTTATTTCCAGACACGACTAGAACCCGACTGGGATCTCCCAGAGAATTGCGAGGTTCCAGACTGAGGCTAGTCCAAATATAATTGTATCACCACCTTAGAAACATACACCAACCATGATGATTTCGTGCAAATCAATATCACACGATACTGAAGATGAAGGCATCCCGCCGGCCTGATATGTTTGGATTTTCCGAAAAGGTTTCCTGAAGTATTCCTGAGTTAACTTCTGCTTATGCATCCTCCATATATATCAAACGAAAAAAATCATTCTTTTCTTATTCTTCTCATATACTCCTCATTCAGGGCGGAGTCGCCATAAAAATTTGCAACATTACCTGGGTGATGTGAAGCCAGAATTTTAAACACCAGCTTCCATCCATCAAAGATGCACTTCCAAATAGGGCCTAAAGATTATTGGAACCTAATGGCGTGCCACGTTATGACGTCACTATGCACGCTAACGTCATACTATAGAGGCCGCAATGAGACAGTCGGCCCTGTAAGGCACCCATAAAAGCATACCAGTACGGAGAGCCCCCGATAAAAGGAAAGAAAAAATCAAAAAAAAAAAATCATTTCTTGAACATGACAGAACCCCCCGACGTTACACTGCAAGTGTACTGTAAAACAACCAATATCAAGTGACGCACGTGACCCGGGGTCTCGCCAGGCCCACATGGTGTAGGTACGGCTCACGAGAATTGAGGAGACCGAAACATTTGGGGGTTTTCATCCCGTAATGAGAACATGACTTACAAAGACCCCCAGGGGTTATTTTTTCGGGGATTTTTTTCGGGAATTTTTTTCAGGTCTCTTTTCGGGTGTCCTTATTTGAAAAAAAAAAAAAAGGATCCTCAAAACCCTCTTTCTCCTGGCACTCTTTCTCCTGGCACGCTGTCACTGGTCAGACTAAGGAATGGGATGCGGAAGTCCGTCTAAATACCGTCTCCACGCTTGAACAAAATAAGGGTATGCGCGTAATGACGGACGCGACCTGTGAAGGACAACGATGGAAGCAATCCCCCATAAAGGTGCCCACCCATTCCATCCATGGTATAGCATTGTATAGCATTGTATAACATCGCATGCAATATAACAATAATACCGTCTCGCTCATACCTTGATTCTACGCATTTCGTCAAAAATGCCCACCAATCCATCGAGAATACCTACTTCTGTTTCTGCTTTTTTTAGACATGAAAAAGTTGAGAAACGGCCTAGGTGCGGCGCCACGCTGCGTCACTGCGGCGCGACTTGAAGATCCTTACCATTGAGATTACGCGGTGCGCCGGTAATGTTGTGAAACAGGCATCAAGGCCAACAAAGAGAAAGCACATTATGACTGGGCTCGAAATAAAAAAAAGTCCCCGAAAATGCCCGTAAATGCCCGTAAATTCCAGCAAATTCCAGTAAATTCCAGTAAATTCCCTTCTGCAAGTGTCCTTATGCCCAACCCCCAGCCCCGTAATAGCCTAAAATTACCCAAATAGGACCCGGTAGCTCGCATGAAACATCGCTTGCATCTCTCTGTCCGTCTCACTCAGCAATGATTTTCGCCAAGACGGGGCTCGGGCCTCACCTTCAGGGCCCGCAGCCTGCTCTGCTTATCTACAATACCAGGACCCAGATCACCACACGAAGGAAAGAAAAAGAAAAGAAAAAAAAAAAAAAACCATCAAAGCAAAAGAACAAGCCCCATTAAAAAGGCATTTCTTCATATCCAGTTTTTTCTGCCACCTTTTGGGCACCCACATCGCTCGTCACTCCTTCATCTCCAGCCCCTGGCCGTGTTGACAAAAGCCCTTCAGGTGATATTTTTCCCTTGTTGCCTTTGTTAGAGAAAAAGCGGCCTTGTATCGCACGCAAAGACGTTCCACCTTCACCCGTACTAAAGAAAACAACCACCCAAGGATCAACAAATAAGTTGCAGAACAACGCACCCACAATAACCATGGACCCTGATAAGTTGGCGAGCACCAACCAGGTTCTTCATGATCTCGAACGAAAACTCTCGCTCGTACTGTCGTCTTCCCTGACCCAAACAGCACAGTCCCATGGCCTGGTGGTGCAGGACCCCACCTACTCTGGGCTTGCCCGGAAGAATATCCAGCTGTCTGTTCTCCAATACATCAAGGACAACAAGTCGGAGTTTGATGCCGACCGGGTGTTCTCTGACCGTCAGCACAAGTTCGCCACCACCTTCACCCGTGAATACTCTCCATCACATTCATCCTCTGAGCTTCCAGAAAAGCCAAAAGACACCAGGGAGTTGGAGAAGACTGTGTTCCTGGATGATCTTCGACATCCCAACAACAAGAAAACATCGGATTCTCCTCTGCAAGTGGCGGGGTATGTCCACACTTGCGATGATATCCACGGATTTTCGTCCAGCTACGCGTCCGATGACTACGTGGACTACTTCGACGACGATTTCGACAACGACTTCGGCTCCGGGGACGAGGACGAAACCTTAACGGCAAACGACCACGAGCATGAACACGTGAACACGTGCACGTACACAGCTCCGACTCCGACTCCGACTCCGACCTGCTCCTACCTCCGCTGCCGCCTCGCCTGCCTCCGCGAGATATGGACCCCAATAAATTGTATGGGCTCTTTGACTTTCTGGGGCCCGATCCGCTGCATTGCACGCTTGAACGCGACGAGCCTGTGTACTTGCTCAACGATCTGGATAATTACTGGTGGCTCATCCGGAAGTTGAGCAAGGACGAGCGACAACTTTTATGGTACGACCGGGGCGAATGCGACGTGGTGGAATCGGATGACGAGGACGGAAAAATCGGCTTTGTACCCGCCGAATGTTTAGAGACATACGTGGAAAGATTGGCGCGTCTCAACTGCTTCAAAAACGAGGAGCTCGAAAGGTTTTCTCGTGATACCCTACCGCCCCTGGGCGATGCCAGCCGGGTCTCTCTACATGAGAGCATAGGCCTGTATTCCACCAACCCCAAACGCGATTCTGCACAGCCCAGCCGAAGCTCCTTGGGAACAATCACCCTTGATAGATCAAGCTCCATACTCAAAAAAGTGGGTACTGGCGAATACCGCCACAGCAACAAGCTGGTGACTTTTGAAAACTTGGGCGATCTCCACCTTGATGAAGATGACTGTTATCCCGATGACGTGATTGACTTTTCCGATAATTATTATTCTGTGGGGCACGACGATGTTGCCAGCGAGAAGTTTAATGACGGCGATTGCGAAAAGCACTCGGAGGTGTTGAGCGACACGTATCTGGCCGAGGCCCCATTGCAGATCCGGAAACCCCGGACAAACAACTCTCTAGAAACTTCTGACTTCCAGGACTTTGCCCAGCCGAAGTTTGGATTATCGGGGGACAACGCATCCATTGGGTCGTTTTCCCCTGACACCCCTTCAACCGAACAATTCCACCGTGAAGACAAGGACGAAAACGAAAGCAAGTTGCGCAGATCCTTGATTCTTGATCGCCTCAATATTGTGACCCTGGGAATTCAGGGCCACGTAGGTAAACCCGTCGACGCAGCACATGAACCCACCTTTGGTGGGTCCCTCGGTCTGAATCGGGCTTCTGACGAAGACAGTGATGGTAGTCAATACGAGGCATTCTTTGCCGATCAGCTCAAACGAAGGGCAACCGGAGCAGCAAACCTCTCCAACCATGATGTATACGACGAGAACGAGGCTCTGGATGACCAGTATTCAAGAAAATCGCTTCTGGTGGAAGAAGTGAACACGCCGCTCACAAGTGTGAATTCGTTGAGCTGTGTCTCTGGGTCCCCCAAACCCCCTATAGTGGCGGTGGAAAAACGAAAGCAGCGGCCATTCCATGATCTGTTCATGCCGATTCTAGGGCAGTTGGACGAGCTCACTGAGAGGCTTGCGGAACTTGAACACATTTTATAAATAGTTGACTAGCTGTCAGGGTGGTGGAATTAATGTTGGAGAAAAGGGCACTTGCGCTGCTTATAATTGCATATTGTCAAGGGAATAAAAGTCAGGGAATAAAATATGCAAATGTAGAGGAAGGAGTAGTATGCTCATGTCTGTTGGTGACGGTGGTGGGTTTCAAAACGAGATGGGAACTATTGTAAGTGGAGCTGTAGGTTTCTTGCATCAAGTGCCGTATTAAGCTGTTCCAGAGTAACTCGTTGGTTAGGCGAGGAAGAATCACGTAAGTTTCCTCATTGCAGGAAGTGTATAACATATTGAGATATGTTAAGCTTATCCCAATCGTATCAATTCTTTGATTTCCATTAAATTTAGAAACAATGGAAAAGAAAAGTGTGTTTTATATTCGAGTTCTTGTTGATTTCACAGTAGGGCAGCAAGTTCGCATGTTCGCAGCCAGTGGGCCGATGTTGATTCTTTCTGATCACCTATTGAAGCAGCAATATCCGAGGAATTTTGTATTTCTAGTGGATGAAAATATTGGGTGGTTCTTTTATTATGGGTGGTGTTCTGTTGAGTTGGTATTAGAGTCTTTTATTTTTTTTTGTGAAGAAATAATAATTTGACTTTTTTGATGATTGGAGAAGTATCGTAAAAAGTGGAAATTTTTCCTGGGTTATCAAAAAAACCAAATATTCACTAAAGTTGAAATGGAATAGAAAATTAGACAAAATGGAATATTCAAAAAGGTGGAATAGAAGTAATTTGGATATTATATCTTGTATCGCTCTCAAATCATATAAACATTATTTATTTGTCAATAGGAATCAAGTAAAAAGCTCAGATCTAAGAATATAAAAACACCCAAAAGTTTGGACACAATTCCCATATACTCTTACGATAACCATAGACACGGAAATTCAATATAAAAAGCCCCAACTAGATTTAGAGAATTGTGTCATCTATACCATATCAAGCGTTCGAAACTTTTCCACACCCACGCATGAGCTATATTACTTTGGTGTACCAATGGAGCTCAATCTAGGTGTACACAATTATATAACAGAGCCAGGGCACTCTGGTGGAAAGTTCAAAAAGCATCTCTTCCAAACAAAAAGAACAAACAAAAACCAGAGCTATACGAGAATCCAAAGTCTCAGGCATTTTCTGGGTATCAACCAGTGCATGTTCCTCTTTATAGTGGTAAGAAACATCTGAGAAAGCACTAATGGTTTAAAAAGTAGCTAGAGATACTTGATAGATTTGTTTTTTAGGAGAGCCTGAAAATACATCCCCCCTAAAAAAGCATACCATTGCATTGCTAATAATTGAACAATGATCTGTGCATGTGAATATCCCCGAGAAGATTGCTCCAGAGAGAATTCTCTAATCCAGCCCACTGATTGTACATGGGCTATGCCTTCTACTATGATCGGAACAGTAAAGTTTACCAAAGCGTAGTCAGGATATTTTTGTGAGTCTTCTTTTTTTTTTGCTGCAACGTCATTTTTTTATAATGCAGAGAAAAAGGCATATTGGTCGAACCCTGTCTTTTCAATTGTAGTTGGTCGCATAGGGAGAAAACAGGGGCAAGTCATCAAACACCACCCAATTGTATATATGCAGATTGGATCTCCCCAAGACACATACAGTATTGGGAGTTTCACAGTCTAAGATGGAATTTTCAATTGAAAATGAAGCACCCACTTTTGGGTTTCTGGTGTGATTTCTCCAGGCTGGCTGCGAAATCACCTGGGCAGCCCACGTAGTTATAATACACATCCACAGCAATACGATCCACAGAAATACCCAAAATACCCAAAATACCCAAAATACCCATAAGGATCCCGCATCACCTTCAGTATAAAAGCAAAATATAAAAAAGAACCCCCAAGTTAGATCATTCCCCATAATACCACGTATTCTTCCCTATCATCACCTTCCCGAGGCCACTGGTCCACATGGAGTCCCAACTTACATCCAAAAAGAATCAACTATCCATAAAATCAAACAATAATCACACTGCCCAAACTTACCCTTTTACATCACCCGCCGCTTTGGTCACGCCCCAAATACGTAATCCCCAACTCTAACTTACTCTAACTTTCTCTAACTTATACCCCCGCGAAGAGCATCTACGTAATGATCGCGACCGAGCAAGAAAAAAAGATACCGATGTGCGCATCAAATCAAGCCATAAAAAAAAAAAAAGACTAAATCTAACACCAAAAAAATCTGCCAAAAAAGAAACCTGCCAAAAAAAAAAAAAAAACCTAAAACAATGTGGCAGGCCGATCCCAGTGAGCTCCAGGAGCTTCGCCGGATCTTTAAAGCATCGCTTTCGCCAAATAGTTCCGAGCGTACAGCAGCGCTAGAATTCCTCTCGCATGCCAAAAACCAGCCGCAGTTCGAAAACTATCTCTGCCAGCTTTTGATCCATGACGCTGAAGCCACGCCTGACGTGCGTGCAGCTGCGGGTATCCACTTGAAAAACTCCGTGCTCAAGGCTAACCTCGGTAGCCGGGATTTCCTCAAGGAAAACATCATGTTGGGGTTGATGCTGCCGGAACCCATGGTGCGTAACATCACCGGAAATGTCATCACATCCTTGTTTTCTTCACAGGGCGTGGCAGGATGGCCCAATGCGCTTGCACAACTCTTGCTGGTGCCGGAATCGCCCGACGCGCCCACCCAGTCCAAGGAGGCGGCCGTGTCGACGTTGGCCAAGATTTGCGAGGATAGTGCAGTAGTTTTAGATAGAGAGTACGCCGGCGAGCGGCCTTTAGACCACCTTACGGCGCGTCTTCTAGACATTGCCGCATCACCCAATGCCACCTCTAGCATGCGTGCCGCCTCTGTGCACTGTCTCAACCAGTTGTTGCCGTTGAAGTCCCAGCTGGTGCTTGTGTTCTTGGATGCGTACTTGCAGATGTTATTTGGTATAGCCGCCGACTCCAGTGCCGCCGTGCGCAAAAACGTGTGCTCGGCATTTCTCGCCATCTTGGAAACTAGGCCCGATAAGCTCATGCCCCACATGGAAGGCGTGGTGTCGTACTGTGTGCACCTGATGCGGGATGCCGACGACACCGTCGCCATGGAGGCTTGCGAGTTCTTATTGGCGCTCTCGGAGCGCCCCGACGATGCATACAAGCCGCTCTTCCGTTCCCAGCTCAAGGCCGTGCTCCCGGTGCTTTTGGAGAAGATGGTTTACTCGGACGAGCAGATTGTCTTGATCGAGATCTTGGACGAGAGAGACAATGCCCGTGAAAAAGACAAGGACGAGGACGTCAGGCCCAACATGGCCAAGGGCAAGGGCGTGCACTCTGTAGGCAAAAAGAATGCCCCCAAAAGATCCCCACAAGACTTTGACCCCGATGCCTCCGATTCCGAAGGCGAAGCCGATGTTTCAGACTCCGATTCCGACGATGAAGACGAGTCTGGCCTTGACCTGTGGAACATGAGACGCTGTGCAGCCGCCACTCTTGATGCTGTTTCGCTCAACCATCCCCAGGATGTCATCGAAGTCACCCTTCCAATCTTACAGGAGCGAATTGTGTCTGTAGAATGGCCTGTGCGCGAAGCCGCCATCTTGGCATTCGGGGCCATTTCCAAGGGATGTATTGAACTTGCAAGGGACAAGTTGCCCACTCTTGTTCCCTTCTTGGTCGACAGAATGAAGGACCCGGAGGCCAGAGTGCGCCAGATTTCTTGTTGGACGCTATCTCGATATGCTTCGTGGGTGTGTGGGGAGGCCCACGAAGGAGGCCAATACGCGTCGTATTTCCAGCACACTTTTGAAGCGGTGGTGCTGTTGACGCTCGACTCCAAAAAGCTCGTGCAACAAGCCGCATGCTCTGCTCTCTCACTGTTTGTTGAAGAGGCCGACGTGTCATTAATCCAATATTACGTGGCTCCGCTCTTGGAACATTTCGCCAAGTGCTTCTCGAAATACCAAAGGAAAAACTTGCTAATTCTCTACGACTGTGTGTCGACCTTCTTGGAGCGCATCGGCCCCGACGTGTTTAGCCTGTCGCCAGAGCATGCGGCCATTCTATTACCTCCATTGTTCCAAAATTGGGAACTGTTGCAAGACGATGACACCGATTTGTGGCCTTTATTGGAGTGTATTTCTGTTGTGGCCGCCACCATGGGCGAGTCGTTTGCCCCATATGCAATCGGAGTGTATGAAAGAGCATTGCAAATTTTGGCCGTTGCCATCAACGACAACAAAGCCATGAATACCGACCCGCTTTTGGAGGCCCCTGAAAAGGAGTTCATTGTCACCTCGATTGATTTGATCGATGGCTTAGTACAGGGATTGAAGACCCACTTTGTCGACTTGGTCAAAGAACAAGGTACGGATATCATGAGCATCCTTTCGGACTGCTTCGAGGATCCCGAGGAAGACATCAGGCAGCTGGCATACGCCTTGTTAGGTGACTTGGCCATTTACGCATGTGACGCGGTGGTGCAACCTAGTATCGAGAAACTCGTTCTTTGCATCGGCAATGAAATCAACCTTTACTCGTACGAAACTTTCCCTGTCACCAATAATGCAATTTGGGCGTTTGGTGAAATTGCCATTCGAGCCCACCCCGACTCTTTCAAACAATATATTCCTAATATCGCCAACTTGTTGATTCCGCTCCTCAACTCCACCAACACCCAGCAAACAGTGTTGGAAAATGCTGCAATCTGCTTGGGGCGCATGGGAATTCCTGGTGGTGCAGAGTACATTGGCCACAGGTTGCCAGAATTCATTTACTCCTGGTGTTCTCAGATGATGTATGTGTTGGAGAACGAGGAGAAGGAATCTGCATTTGTGGGAATGATCGAAATGCTCAAAACTAACCCTGATGCAGGTGTGGGTGGATTAGGAAACCAACAGGGCCGCAAGAATTTGGCCGTATTTATCAGTTGTATTGGCAATTACTTCGAGCCACTGGAAAAGCTCAAAGAGTTGTTCTTCCAGACTTTGATGAGCTACAAGGGCGTTATTGGATCTGCATGGGAAAGCCAAATCTTGTCGCTTATTGACAATGATACAAGGGGGTTCCTTCAAAGTACCTATGGAGTTTAAGCCACGAAGTGTTGAAGGAAAGCCGAGTAAGACTAATCTGGAAATGTGTTTATCCAAGCAAATTTTCACAGTTTCACTCGTGTTATTGTAGAAACGGTCACCAAAGCCTGTTATGGTTGAATCCTAAAAGAAGGTCAACGTGAATGGATTGGAACACAGAAACAGACAACGTTTATGGTGGCAGATGGATATTTACGGCCGATAAATGAAGCGAATACCACTTTGCTGGGCCAACGGCATCTGGTGGTGTTTGCCAGTCAAATTCTCGGGCTTCCTTCATGCCCGGTTTTGACACCAGCACTGTTTGAAATATAAACCAATGTCCAAAGTATATAGTTATAGATAAATTGAAGTTTCCAAAACAAAGAAGTCAACAGGCCGGCATGGTAGTTCAAGGGTTTATGACATCCAGTGTGTTTAATGTGAACGTTGGATTCGGTCTTTGAGAGTATTCGCAGAAGAGACGAGCGGGTCGCTGTTCTTTGAAAACAAGCCAAGATTTGATCATCTGGCTTCAATGATTTCAATATTATTTGCTATTTTGAAAAGGTTGTGTGAATTAGGTCACTTCTTTTAGCTAGAAGAAGCCCACTACCTATTTACAGTGTTGTATTGTTTTTGGTTAGTCACATGGACTGAAATTCTCCCACGCTATGTGTCTAGAGTATTCTCTATTGAGCTATCACGATATACTAGGGTTTTATAGCAATATTTTGAACAATATTGCATGCATACCCATTGAGATCTAGCTGTTAGCGGCACAGGATCTTCATTTTTCATCATACCACACATTTTGCTGAGAATGTCACAAATGAACACACCAAATACAGCCGAATTCAGGAAACATCTCTTAGCTGTTACCCATGGCTGGAATAGCCGTAAAACCCAACGCAATGCTCCATATTTCATCACTTTTATTGATTATTAACCCAGTACTACTCGTCGACACCTTTGGAACACCAGCCTTCCGGCATCTCTCCATAAAGCACCTTATCGCTGCCTTCTCCATAGAGCACCTCATTCACTAACCCAATAGGAAGATCCCACACTCCACTAGGAGCTTTCCAGAGCCAGTCTACTGGGTCTTCTGGAGACACCGAATGCTCGTCAGTGAAGAGACGCAAGTCATCGAGTTTCAACGTTTGCACCTCGGTATTATAGAGGGTCACCAGGACATACAGATAAAGCATCAACATAAGAAAATACATCGGGATCGCCTGCGCCCAGTACTTGTCGGGATAATACGAGACACCAAGCGAAAGAAGAACCGAGTGTGGGGCCAAAATCCACATGGCAAACATGGCAAGTGCCACGGCCGAGAGAACATACATGAAAAAGCCCTTGTACTCCGCATGCAGCGCGACGTTTGTGGACACAGTCACATCGGATTCTCGAGCGAGTTTATCCTCCGTCGAGAAGCCCATGGCTGTTTTGTATGGGAGGGGAATGAATGAGAGCCGGAGTTGATGGTGAACACCCGGGTCACGTGATACACGCAAAAAAACGTGTTTCACTGTGGTGGTCCATTGTGATGGTCCATTGTGGTGTTCCAATGTGGTGTTCCATTGTGGTGTTCCAATGTGGTGTTTCAATTTTGAATTCAGATTTTTTACAATCAGAATGTTTACAGTTAGAATGTTTCTAGTTCATGACAGAACAGGAGTTCGAAACAGTGTAGATTTACTGCTGGTATGAAATATACCACACGAACATGTGTACAGCCTGAGAAGATAATGATAATGGGTGCACCGGAATTTCCAGCATTTTTCTTAGGGAGGTCTAGATTTATTATCAAAAGCACCAGAAAATACCGCCTTTCCGATAAATATTAGCAAACCCCAAAAAAAGGGCCCAACGTACGTTAAATATACACGGTGCGGACACGACACGTATGGCAAACAGTGTGCAATTTGAATTATGCACAACGGCATGAAAAGAGTCAAACCTTCCAAAAGTCCTTTGAATTATATCGTTCTGAGTCGATATATAACATCTTAAGAAAACGAAAAGACACCGTGGTTGTTTTTTTTGGTGACGGCTTACTAACATGTAGTAAGTCTTATCTAACGCAGTATACATCAGTTAAGATGTTCCCATTACAGCCATTCTCTCCAACATATCTATCAATATATTCAAGATACGAGTTTGAAATCAACTCCATCAACCAAAATATCCCCGAAAATAAAGAAAAAACCACGGTGTTGGCGTTTGGCTGGGCCCGTCACGTGACCAGTGATCGTCGAAAGATTTGCGGCAACCTCATTCGTGCTCGGCTTTCTCGACTGTATAAAACGATGACATAAGCGATTTTATATGAAGTACCTAATCGTCGCCGGGCCTTCAAAGAGTTGAGCAAAAACACCAATTGTGGGTGGAAGGTTCCTGAAAAGTACATCACCACATACCCAGATTCCCATAGACCCTATTGATATGCATAAAAGCCCAAAATAACCAGTTGTGTCCGAAATACACCCACCCTATCACCGCACTGGAGATCGTCCGGGTAACCCTTACTGATCTCAAATCGCGGCTAGCGCTGAGTCATTACCGCATTGGGCGAAGTTTTTTTTCCGATAGCTGCCATCATTTATAGCCTCTGGAAATTTCCTCTCTTCTTCTCCCTCTTCTTTTTTCTTTCTCTTACAAAAAAAAATACCACTTTCTTACATCCACTGAGCACTACCAAAAACTCATAATGCTTTTCGGTAGTATCAGGGTAGCACCCAGAGCGTTGGGTCGCCAGGCCAGGTTAAATACTCTACTGGCCAAGGTGGTCAAGCTGACTGGCGTTGCCAGAAATCTTTCCACCAGCATGTTCTTGCGTAATGCCGAGCCCACATACCAAGGAGGAGAGTACTTGAAGACTCTTGCTAACCACGATCACTCTTTGGTTGACGTGTCGAAGGTTTTGGTGATTGGATCCGGTGGATTATCCATTGGTCAAGCAGGAGAGTTCGACTACTCGGGATCCCAGGCCATCAAGGCATTGAAAGAGGCCAACAAACAGTCGATTTTGATCAACCCAAACATCGCCACCAACCAGACGTCGCACCAGTTGGCCGACGAGATCTACTACTTGCCGGTGACGCCAGAATACATCACATACATCATTGAGAGAGAAAAGCCCGATGGTATCTTGTTGACTTTCGGTGGTCAGACCGGTTTGAACGTCGGAGTCAAGTTGGACAAGATGGGTGTGTTTGACCGTTATGGAGTCAAGGTTTTGGGAACGCCAATCAAGACGTTGGAGACGTCGGAAGACCGTGACCTCTTCTCCCAGGCGTTGAACGAGATCAACATTCCTATTGCCGAGTCCATTGCCGTTGAAACCGTTGATGATGCCTTGGCCGCTGCCGAGACTGTTGGCTACCCAATCATTGTGCGTTCCGCTTACTCCTTGGGAGGCTTGGGTTCTGGTTTTGCTGCCAACAAGGATGAGCTCCGTGACTTGTCTTCGCGTTCGTTATCTTTGGCCCCACAAATTCTCGTGGAGAAATCGTTGAAGGGCTGGAAGGAAGTCGAGTACGAGGTTGTGCGTGACCGTGTGGACAACTGTATTACTGTGTGTAACATGGAGAACTTCGACCCCTTGGGAATCCACACTGGTGACTCCATTGTGGTTGCTCCTTCGCAAACCTTGTCCGACGAGGAATACCACATGTTGAGATCTGCTGCCATTAAGATTATCCGTCACTTGGGAGTTGTTGGTGAGTGTAACGTCCAATACGCCTTGCAACCAGATGGATTGGACTACCGTGTGATTGAAGTCAATGCCCGTTTGTCGCGTTCGTCTGCCTTGGCTTCTAAGGCCACCGGTTACCCATTAGCATACACTGCGGCCAAGATTGCCTTGGGCCACACTTTGCCTGAATTGCCAAACCCTGTTACCAAGACCACCACTGCCGGTTTCGAGCCTTCCTTGGACTACATGGTGACCAAGATCCCTAGATGGGATTTGTCCAAGTTCCAGCACGTCAAGAGAGACATTGGCTCAGCCATGAAATCCGTGGGTGAGGTTATGGCCATTGGTCGTAACTTCGAGGAGTCTTTCCAAAAGGCCATCAGACAAGTTGACCCATCTTACGTTGGATTCCAAGGTGACCATTTCGAGAACTTGGACGAGACCTTGGCCAACCCTACCGACAGAAGATGGTTGGCCGTTGGACAAGCTTTGCTCCACGAGAACTACACCGTTGACCAGGTGCACGACCTCACCAAGATCGACAAGTGGTTCTTGTACAAATTGATGAACATTGTCAACATGTACCGTGAATTGGAGGCAGCCGAGAAGTTGGCCAACATTAACTCCGACTTGATGAGCAGAGCCAAGAAGCTTGGTTTCTCCGATAAGCAGATTGCCATGTCTGTCAAGCTGACTGAATTGGAGGTGCGTGCCGTGAGAAAGTCTTATGGAATCACTCCATTTGTCAAGAAGATCGACACCTTGGCTGCTGAGTTCCCTGCCAACACCAACTACTTGTACACCACCTACAACGCCACCTCTTCCGACATTGAGTTCAACGAGAACGGTACCTTGGTGTTGGGTTCGGGTGTGTACAGAATTGGTTCTTCGGTTGAGTTCGACTGGTGTGCGGTTGCCACTGCCAGAGCCTTGAGAAAGTCTGGCCACAAGACCATCATGATCAACTATAACCCAGAAACCGTGTCTACTGACTTCGACGAGGTTGACCGTTTGTACTTTGAGGAGCTTTCCTTGGAGCGTGTGTTGGATATCTACGAGATGGAGGCTGCACAAGGTGTGGTTGTTTCTTTCGGTGGACAATTGCCTCAAAACATTGCTTTGGCCTTGCAAAACGAGGGCTGCAATGTCTTGGGTACGAACCCTGAGGATATCGACAAGGCTGAAGACAGACACAAGTTCTCCCAGATCTTGGACTCCATTGGCGTTGACCAGCCTCAATGGAAGGAGTTGACCTCCATCGAGGAGGCCGAGACTTTTGCCAACGAGGTTGGCTACCCCGTCTTGGTTAGACCATCTTATGTTTTGTCGGGAGCCGCCATGTCGGTGATCAACTCTCAAAACGAGTTGGAGTCCAAGTTGTCCAACGCTTCTAAGGTGTCTCGTGACTACCCTGTTGTTATCTCCAAGTTCATTTCTGGTGCCCAGGAAATCGATATCGATGCTGTGGCCCACAACGGTGAAGTCTTGGTGCACGCCGTTTCCGAGCACGTGGAGAATGCCGGTGTCCACTCTGGTGACGCCACCTTGGTTCTTCCTCCTCAGAACTTGTCTCCTATCATCTTGCAAAGACTTAAGGTTATTGCCGACAAGGTTGCGCACGCCTGGAAGATCACTGGTCCATTCAACATGCAAGTCATTTTGAACGACAAGGAAGGAAGCTTGAACGACTCCGACGCCGAGCTTAAGGTGATTGAATGTAACATCCGTGCTTCTCGTTCTTTCCCATTTGTTTCCAAGGTTTTGGGTACCAACTTCATTGATGTTGCTACCAAGGCTCTTCTTAACGAGAATGTTCCTAAGCCCGTGGACTTGATGGCCAAGGATTACGCGCGTGTTGCCACCAAGGTGCCACAATTCTCCTTCACCCGTTTGGCCGGTGCAGACCCATTCTTGGGCGTGGAGATGTCTTCCACCGGAGAAATTGCTTGTTTTGGTGACGACTTGGTTGAGGCTTACTGGACTTCCATCCAATCCACCATGAACTTCAACGTTCCTCTCCCAGGCACCGGTGTCTTGTTTGGAGGTGACTTGACCAACGAGAAGTTGGCCACCGTTGCTAAGACCATTTCCGGTCTTGGCTACAACTACTACGCCGCTTCGCCAGAGGTGGCTGAGTACTTGTCCAACAAGGTTAGCGAGAGTGTCGAGGTGATTGAATTCCCTAAGACCGACAAGAGAGCTTTGAGAGAGATCTTCCAGAAGCACCAGATTTCTGCTGTTTTCAACTTGGCCAAGGCCAGAGCCGAGAGCTTGTTGGACGAGGACTATGTCATGAGAAGAAACGCCATCGACTTTGGCATTCCTTTGTTCAACGAACCAAACACCTCCCAGCTTTTCGCTGATTGTTTGAAGGCCAAGATTGGCAACAAGGTTTCCTTTGACACCATTCCTTCCTCTTTCGAGATCCCATCCGAGGTCAGAAGATGGAGTGAGTTCTTGGGAGGCAAGCCAGTTTAAGCTGCTATGAGTCATTGATGTTAATACAAAAGGTAAATATAAATAAAACAATAGAAACGATATATTCAGATATTCTGATTGAAGCTCAAATAGCAAGATAAAGCTTGGCTTAGAATCCACGCTTATAGGGATGTTGTTCCACAGCGTAAGGGGCTAGCCAGCAGGGGCAGCATGTGGTTTAGCATAGCTAGATTGGACAGGCCTGATGAAACAAATGTACGTACGTGAGGGCAAACTGGCCGTGGATAACACCCATTGCGAAAATGGGCTTAGGTCAAGTCGTCATCGTCCTTCTCCACCACGGAGTTTTTAATCTTCAATAACAATTGTGTCTTCAACTTATCCAACTTGCTGAACTGATCGAATTCGTACACGCGGTCGGAAAATCCCTGGACATCGCCGTTTTCGATAGATTCCAAGATACTCTCCACCAACTTGAATTCCCTGGTGGTTGGCCAGGAAGGCTCATCTTCGGCAAACGTGTTGAGACGCTTTTGTGCCTCCACAATATCGTCTAGGCACAAGGTGCACAAGATGTTCTTCAAGAAGTACTCCTTCAAGTTCCACTTGGTCAAATTGTTTCCTAACAGGTTCTTGATTATGGAGTCATACAAATCACGGGCCTTGGAGTAATCACCCAGAAGTGCATTCAAGTCAGCACACTTAAGATATGCTTTGTTGGAAAGAGCCTCGGCATGATCGGTGGAGAAATAGTCTCCGGCCTTTTCAAAGCTTAGCGAGGCGTTGGCCGAGTCACCTGTTGTCTCGTACAACTCACCCAAGTCCATCTGGAAGTTGGCAGCTCTTCTGAACTGCCCGTTCTGGGTTAAGAAAATGTGGATGGCTTTTGACAACGCATCGATGGCGTCTGTAGGCGACACAGACTTGAAGCATTTGTACGCTTCGATGAGGTGGTTGGCCACATCGTTATGGTTGTTGAGTTGTTGCTGCAATTCAGAGGCCTTCACAAACTGCTTTCCTGCCAGGGCAAAGTCCTTATTGAGTCTGTAAGCATTTGCTGCCTGGACATATAAGTCGGTAGCTTCCTCAAGACGGAATGTCGAAGAGCCACCCAAGAACGAGAAGAATCCCTTTTGGGGCTTGGCCAATTTCTCAGCCTCGGCTATAAGAGAGCGAGGGTCCAGCATATTCAGATATTAATGGCTGAAGATTCAAATCAAAAAAGAAAAACGCTTAAAAAACGGTTCACTTATGCTTAGTGAATGTGGGTATGTAAGGATTTGGTAATGACGAGAGTGCGCTTCTGCAGCGACCTCCACCTCTGGGGCAATAGTTGGTGCGGCTGTCTTATATGCCCACCTGATGTTTTAATTGGAGATTTTGGGGCACGTAAAAAAGCTGATATGACAGAGAAAAGGAACTTCTTGAAGAACTTATCAATAGCTGATGTTTATTATCTGTCATTGTAAAATCTCCTTTTTGTGTGAGTGTTTTTTGGCCTGGTCTGAGTGAAATATGTCCTTGGAGTTATGAGCGTAGACTGCGAGGTCTGGCCAAAGAAAGCACCGATGTTCATTGATTAACACGATTATTTCTTGTGAAAGAGGGTCAATTTTTATTTCTCAAAAACACAAATTGATAACCCCGATATGATATGACCTGGTTAATTGTCAGGAATTGTTCTATCGAGTAATTCATTGTATGGTGTAGTGCGAACACCACGATCTGCGCACCGGGAAACGAGCGATGAGCGTATGGCTGCAAGAAACGACTGAGCAGGAAAAGAAGTAAAAAGAACACCCAAAGGAACAACCAAAGGAACAAACAGAAAAAAAAAAAAACAGAAAAACATAAATGTGGGAAATGCCTCGCTTTTATACACAAAAGGGCGGGGTAATTCCAAAGAATGCGTGACTGTCTTCTGTTTGTTTGCGGTCAGAACTGGTTCTATTTCCCTTGGGCGTACGCCCCTGGTCCATAGGAAAGCACGGGGTCTCTTCCTATGAATAAACACTCGGTAACAAAAGCAGGAGGAGACCACATATGTTGTGACGTTATCAAATGGTTCCCTTTTATATCCCTTTCATCCGACCCTCCTAAAAATGGGTGCTGTTTCTTTGAAAACTACTAAATCCTCTGATTCAAAAAAATTTACCGCCAGCGTTTATTCCCCGGGCCCACACGATTCCATGCCCCGGGCGTTTTGTGAGTATAATTTTAGCAAATTTTCTCAGATCTGTTCTCATGATGTTAGGCCGAGTGCTTGGCCCCGGAAATCTACACCATAAAGGGCCTATAATTGGCAGCCCCACAGCAGGAAATCCGGTAAAAGCAGGGGCCAGCAGCCAAATGCGAATTCCGCGTTGCACCGGCTCGGCCGCGCATCAAGCCGCGGAAAAAACAAACAATGAGATGGCTTCGGGCCCAGGTGTACAGTCGACACCTTATCTGCCAGCAACCAGAATCTTTTGCTATTGATTCAAAACAAGACCCTCAACTCATGACATAGAAATATAATGGAGTATGAGAAAGTTAGGTACGAGCGGCTCAACCAGGTGGTGAAAAAGGCCGTGGAACACACAATCAAAAGACTGTTGATGCCGGAACAGCTTCACAAATGCTTCCCCACAATTTCTGCTTCGGAAGAAGGCCCCGAGGCGCTTGAAAACGCAAGAACACAAATACAAAAGTACTTCCATAGCACATGTATGAGACAGGTGGACCATTTATTCACTGAGCGTGACATCGAACAGAAACTAAACCAGTTGGATGAGATCATACAGCTGGCACAACGAGCGCGAGACGAGGGGTCCCGGAAGCAGATCCAGGTGGACAAATTGTCGGCCGAAGAACTAATCCAAGCAAGCTTGCATGAAGTGAAACCTGACACTGAAAAGAAACTTGCGATGATATACGAGCAATTGGTTATGGATAATGAACAGTTGCACCTGCAGCTCAAGGACGTTACCAACGAGACTTTCGAACTTCTGAACGAGATCATGCTTCTGGTGGAAGAGCTACTGGGTGAAATAGATGATATGAACAGCTCCGATTTCGACGAAAAGTTAAAGCAACTCACCCAACAGTATTTCAGCGTGGAGTCATAAAGGACGAATGGCGAGGTGGAAATGCAAACCAAGACATGTCTGCAAGAGGTGACGAACTTTAAAAACTGGAAGTATCACGTGGATCTTTGAATCTAGCAGATTGGAAATCTTTTTCTTCGGGGTTGAAGACTACATAATCTCGCGACGAGGATGCATGCCCTCTAAACGAACACCCCATACTTTCGTTGCACATCGGGCTGTTGGAAACGAGGAACATTATATCAGGTAGAATGCTGATTATCGTACGCTACTACGTCGAGCCTATGTTTTTGAGCACTTGGCTAGGACGATGAGTCGTTTCGGTTAATGGCTTGGTTCAATGGTGAAGGACACATTCAAAACATTAAATACGAAGCATTACACGTGAATCATTACATGCAATGTTGTGATTTGACCGTGGCGGGGAAATGCACTCATGAGAGCGGCCCCATGTTTAATATATATATACAAGAGAATCACTGGTTGAGAAGGGCATGGTTCTGCTTGGCGATCTTGTTGTAGTCGTTGACCTTCTTCTGCAAGTCGATGTACTTCTGTTGCTTCTTCTGTTGCTTTTCCGACAACTTAACCAACTGCTTGTCGCCCCAGACCTTATAGTCCTGGAAATACTGTCTGCCCATGGCAAACTCCGAGGTCACCACGTCGTCGGCCAAACCCAACTTGGCAATAGTGAAGAAGTATTGTTTAGGGTTGTCCTTTTTCAAGTATTTCAACACACGCTGTCTGTGCTGCACCAACTCTCTCACGGCCTGGATATGTGTCTTATCCTTAGGCGATGCACGGATATGCTCGAAGCCAAAGTGGATTTTCACCGTCATGACCGCGGCCTGGACTTCAGGAGACCCGGTGTCGCCATCAAAACGCTGGAATTCTTTACGAGCAAAGTCAATAGCCAATTTCTTCTTGTCGGCGGCATTGGTGTTTTTCATGTTTAAGATGGTCAATAACGCCCGTCTTTTTTTCTCCTCGGTCTCGCAGATCTGGTCTGTCACAACCAGCCCACCGATGCTGTTATCCAAGGCGGCCTTTTGGGCACCATATAAGAGTTTTTCGAACTCCTCGCGTTTATAACCATAAGCCAAGTTTGAAGGCTCGGCGATCTCATCCTTCATACGCTGTAAAAACTGTGTGCTTGAGTCTCCCAACACAGGGTCCACGGAGAAGGTTGTCTGTTTCAAGTTGTGCTGTTTCAAGTTGTTGACGTCCCTGGTGATCATCTTTTTCAAGCGGATTTCCTTCTTTCTCAAGCCAAGAAGCTTCTTAGCCAGAGCACCTGGAGGAGGGATCTGTTTTGCGGCCAAAAGAGGCGAGATTCTCGTGGAAGTCGTGGAAGTTGTAGCGGTGGACTGCTCTAGAGCACACGCTGAGCGGGAAAACGTCCTTGCCGGCAAGCGCAACATTTTTATGTGTGATAATTTAGAAGGCACCACGCTTAGATTGGTGAATATGAGCATAGATGGGTTTTTCATGTGGTCGCATTTTTCATGGGGCCGCGCACGACCTTGGGGAGACATGATTTGGTGAGGAAGGTTCCGAGTCTGTTTATAAGAATATCCAAATGACCAGTCTACCAATTAATACACTTGAATTTTCTTAGGAAATGATGGTTTTGTAAAATTAAATATATCATTTCATTTTGGATACGTCGATGTGTTTGAAAGTGAGCATGAGAAATTGCACGTGATTCTCCCCCATTAATTAATATTAAGATGCTGAGAGCGAAGAAAAGAAGATTGTTCCGTTTTGCTTTCTCTGAGGAATAGCAACCATTTCGTTTTTTTCTTTTGTTTTTGAGAGAAAGTCTTCTTAAGTTAACTGGAAATGTGGTGAGCCCGTCACAATTTCCCATACAGGCTAAATTTTTTTTTTCAAAGAAACAATTTTCCCTAACTTTAAGAATATAGAAAGCCAATCACAGCTTCAGATCAGGTGTATGACTATTGGTGACCCAATACTTAAACTCAAGGCGATCAAGCATAATTAATTATCTTCGAGACCTTTAAAAAATCACAATCTTTTATATATGTCCAAAGAAGAGTATTTGAAGCACCAATCCGAGTCTCGGTGAGGAGCACAAGCGCTCCGAAACGATTCGAGGTGTATTCTTATAACCAGGTTTTTAAATATCAGTATTATTTGCAAAAGGGCTGGTTTTGGAACGTTTTGAAAGGTGCAGTAGCTTTTATAAGACCAAAAAAACTTTTAAACCTGATAAAAACCGCCTTTTTCGAAGATTTTGAACAAAACACATGCCAATTAATAGTGAGTAGCATAAGGTTTCAAGCAGGAGAATTTGACGGTTACGGCCACACCACCACGACATGACTTCATGGCCATCCATTTATTCAATTTTGGATCCTATGTCCCCATACAATACCCCTGAAAGTTTTTCTCCAGAACGTAAGCCTGGAGAAGATTTTTGATCCACCTTACAATGAGTGGCAGTGGTTTGGATTTGAACAACCCATGAACCTTGGAAGTCTCTATTGATAGGAAATACGAAAACTTTGGAAACTCAACTGGTTCGTCAAGATCGTTGAGAAAATGCACTCCAACAAAAGGAGGGCTGCGTGAAAAACACTCGTGCCTTTGCTGCATAGACTGTTGTACCGAACAAACTGATCCACACATGACACGAAAAAATACATAATAACAGAATGGCGATGTTATTTTGGGCAGAGAGGACTTGAGGAAGCAAAACGTTTCTGGGAGTCAGGTAGAGGACGCTTGCGTCTGTCTACCTGAAATAGCATGGCGATCGGTTGTGAGGTTTTTTATAGAGTATATAGTTTTATAGGTAGTAGGCAGGTACAGGCGCGAAGAGTGGAGTTCAAGCGTTGACCCTCATAATTTGATGTTTCTTTAAAAAAAAACACCACGAAGAGAACACTGTTTCCCGTCCGATCAACGTTAGTTAAGCTTCGTAGGGCCGCACTGAGTAGTGTAGTGGGAGACCATATGCGAAATTGCGGTGCTGTAATCTTTTTCATTTTTTCAAGCATGAAAAAGCAAATAATTGCATTTTTATTTGACAAATTCACAGGCAGTATTACTCAAAACAGAGCAGACGCTTTTTTTCCATTCAAGAAAGCCATGAAATTTCCCAGAACCTACTAAAAACCTGACTCACACGATCAATCCCCGAATATGACTTTACAGTACTCAATATCCGTCAGTGACAGTTTCTTTAGAAAATTTCCTTCGCAAAAGCATTTGAATCATCTTCTATTACAACATAAATCAGATTCCATTTCACCCCTAAGTATTCATGGCCTAGCAAATAGGCAAAATCATGGGTGACCAGAACTTACTGCCACCTTTGCGTGTACCATTATAGAGAGGATCGCGAAACTGGGCACGCCTCCCGATGCCAATAAGCAGATAACCTTCCAAGACCTCACAAGAGGAAACTTCCCAGCATAAAAAAATACGTTATAATGACAATTTCCCGGGCTACTCAGCCTGCTTTCTCCATTAAGAACGGCGTGAGGTCGGTGTCGCCATATTATCACGAGTATAGAACACCGTTCAAGGCTCGATGGCAGGGTCAGCTGGCTCCGGCCATTCTTAGTAAAGAACTCGGCCAGACCGAGGCCGCAATTAAATGCGGCATTGACTCCGGCCGTATTTACGTCACGGCAAACAACGGCCGGTCCGGCGGACCCGTAGTAATCAGCGGTTCTGATGTATATACGCATGGGCTCCAGGGCCACGATATTATCCATAATCTACAACACTGCCACGAACCCAACATCCGGATTTGTAGTGATGAAAGCAAGGCAAGTGTCCTTGGAACTTCCGCTCAGGGTCCTGGACCGGTGGTGTTGTCTTCACTCAGCAATGTCATCAATGGTTTCTCCCAGATACGTTCAACTAACGAAACAGTACTTTCAAAGCACACAGCCGAATATAATAATACGGGCGAAGAGCAACGTTGCAGCAGGAGTAGCTCTGGAATTGACCTTTTGTACGAAGATGAAACCTTGGTGGTTGTAAACAAGCCAGGGGGTATTCCGTCGCACCCAGGAGGAATCTACCGACATAACACCATGAGTGAAATATTGGGCCACGACCTTCGGGGTCCAGTATGGCCTTGCCATCGGCTCGACAAGTCGACACTGGGCGTAATGGTGTTTGCAAAGTCCAGGGCCACCAGCACTGAATACATGAAGCTTTTCCTGGCGAAAACACACGTGGAGAAATGGTATGTGGCTCGTGTGAAGGGCCGGTTTCCCTACAAGGCCATTCTGTATACATGTCCAGTGTTTTCGGTCAACACGGCTGGAAACGCGTATATCAATGTATCTAACCAGGCCCAGGTGCCCACCAATTCCACCACGGACTTTTACAATCTATACCATTGTCCAGATAATTTGCATTCCATTGTGTTGTGCCGTCCCATTACTGGCCGAATGCATCAGATCCGGGTTCATTTGCGCAACCTTGGGTTTCCAATTGGAAATGACCAATTGTACAATGGAGAACACCAGTTGAACAGGAAGAAAAATGACGTGGAGTTACAAATCTACCACGAAATATGGAAGAGTTTTCCGGGCTACGGTGTGCCTGGGCCTGATTCCAGTGCAGGGCTGGGCCCTAGCACCAGCACCAATGCCACTGCCGCGCCCCAGCCAGGTGGCCCTAGTCAAGTCCATTATACGCAACAAGAGTACCCGTCGACAATTTGCATCCAGGAGTTTTTAACGGAAAACATAAAGTCTCAGATGAACACACTTTCGCTAAGCCGCGTGGAAAAGGACTCACGGGCAATTTCAGGCACATGTGGCGAATGCAGCCGGCCCTTGTACGCTGAAAACATCGACCCGGACCTGGGGATCTGGCTTCATGCCCTTGCGCTCCGGTGGCGGCGCGCGGAGCCAGGCCTTTACTCCACGGTGGGCCTGGTAGTCGTCGCGGCCCCGTGCCCACCGTGGTGCGCCTAGGCCCTAGGGCGACGGGGACAGCCATTTAAACAGGTAACATTTTTTTTTGCAGAAGGGGGTTGGTACGTGAAAGGTTCTAGACTGTATGTTCTAGCGTTTTATGAAATATGAAATTATCCCGACGAAATAGACATGGATAATGCTAAGTATATTGTAGAGCAGATGTCATCCTCCCTTCTCCATACCTGAATGAAGCACTGTGAGGTATTGGTCCGAGGGAAGGAAGCTAGGCTGATAATTTAAAAGGATGTGTAAAAAATCCCCTAAAGGTAATGACTCCAGGGTAAACACGATGAACCAAGCTATCAACTAAAGAACAAACTGATCAATGAACAAACAGTGACAAACAGTGAACAAACAGTGAACAAATAATGACAAACAATCAATTGAAGAAGGATGGTAAAGACTTTCAGAAATAAAAATCACCTGCATAAAAGCGGTTCCGTAGATGCTTTATTACATTCCCAAATTATTTTCAATCCCCCACAAGTAACACTACCACAAAAAGCTACTGGCGTGGTACGGAAAAAGCTGGTTAACGTAAAAAAAAAATTAAAAAATACAACACTTTGAAAAGGTCCCAATGGTGCAGTGCGACATGGAGATGCTCATCTGGCCGCACCAACATGGCCCCAAACCATCAAGTAACTGCGACTCCAAAGCCGGGGAATATTTATTCACGGCAATTCCGGGACGGTCTCAACTACCAGGTGGTTCTATTTCTTTTGAAAGCTGGAATACACATAGAAAATCAAAATCAAAGTCAATACCGAAAAAAAAAAATACATCAACGATGAAGTCAGCTACTCTCCGCCACACTCTCAACCAGGTACGTGCGCATCCTCCAAAGAAACTCAACCTGTCGCTCATATCTGAAATTCACGAGAAATGCACATCGGCAGAAAGCTTGGACGATCTTCTTGCAAGCCTGTTTTTTGCCACGGTGGCATGGCGCTTTTTCCATGCGGACGTCACCAACTCCCATCTCGAATTGCTTCTCCAGGTGTCTACATATGAGCACGAGGCACTATCTCGTCAAACTTGCGTTGAAACAATTAAAGAGGATCCCCTGAAACTCAGGGATTTACTTCTGCGTATCCTACAATCGACAATGGTATATAGGAAGCAAGACGTGCGACTCCAAGCGTGCGTTTTTCTCTTCTTGAGGGTGCTATTGGTGTCCTCGCCATCTACACTTGAGGACCATCCATTGTTTGCCAAATGGTGCCTGCTGATGTTCGACAGCTACACCCGGGCATTGAAAACCGTCCCAGAAGGTAATACTGAAATGTCCCTGCTCTTACACTGCTTTCTTTCCTTGTGTTTAGCCGCCGTAGTCCTGAAGCTGGTCACGTGCAGGGACACAGTCAAGGATTCGTGGCTTCCCTTCCATTTCATGAAAGAAGAGTTTGATTTCACTACGCAGAGATTGGCCTCTCTCATAATGCTACTTCTCCGTCCGCAGCCATTGGAAATTTTCACTTCTTTCCAAATTTCTATCGAGAAGCTAAGTCTTCAAGGCAAAGTCCCACTGGCGGAACTAGCTCCGCTGCGATTCGACGTATCTGCCGAAGAATTTGGCCAAAACTTGCACTCACTCTCCAAAGACGACCTCTTGCAGCTAGCTGAGTGGGCGGGATGCCGTAATGCAGACGAATCCCCCGACTTTTTAATCCTGGTAATCACACACGTGGTTCTAGGCACAGGGGTGTCGTATCGAAGGCTCCAGAACCACGAGATGTTCACGGAACAGGATGTGTTTGATTTATTTGACACCCCCAAACAAATTGCGTTTGTGCCCAGTGCCACGTTTCCTGCTTTTATGCCGTTGTCCACGGACTATGTCGCCCAAATCGAAGCACGAAACGCTTTTGAGTACCTTAAACAGGTCAATCTCCGAGCAGAGAGTGTGCTTTCCCGACTCACCATCACAGATCCGACCGCAGACCGCGGAATAAAAGGAACAAGTAAGTACTTCTCCGAAATCCAACATATCGAGGTTTACGGAAGCAAAGCACGGTTGAACCCCAAGAATAACAAGATAGTGGGCTCCATTAGCCCAGGCGACGTTATTCTTTTATTGGAAATCCAAAAACCGAACCGTCACGGCGGTGTTTCTCGCTTGATAAAGAATGGAATCAACGCCTGTGCCCTTACCAGGGTGCATTCGACTTCTGAAGGAATACAAGTGGACTGGAATTCCATAGGCTTCGAGGAACGCTTCAACGCCTTGATTGTGGTGCCATCTCCTTTGGGAAACACACAGGAGGCATACCATCAAGTGCCATTGTGCGATACTTTAGTTGAGCTTGCCAGCAAAGACAGAGAAAGCATCGATGGACTTCTCTGTGGATTGCATCGAAGAAACTGTATTGGAATCGCTTGCAGAGGAAGCTGGCACGAAGAAAAGGAAAACCAATGATAATCAGGCGGAACCGACGGTACCCCCCTATGTGTTCAATGGTTGCAACGTTACAGTGACGGAGAATCATGGGGAAGACTGTTTACCCGAGGACTTATCTCGAGCTCTCCTTACGATGCTACTGGAAAACACCGTGGTTGTAGGGGGTGTGCAAGGCCCCCAAACCACACAACTAATTAACGCGTTCTTAAGAACGTTGTCCATCAATTGGGCCAGCGAAACGTGTCTTGTTGTAGTTCCGACCAAGGCCGCAGCGGATTTGCTTGATATTCAAGGAACGCTATTGCCTCTTAGTTTCAAGTGCGACTCAAATGGCTTACATCTTTTCCAAAAGATAGCCTCTGTTATAGATGGGTTGGAAAAGGTGTCGCAAATCAGCGGGAACTTGGGTTTACATGGCTATGATTTTGAATCGTCCATACGCACTGCCCTTATGTTCTATCATGCCCACGTGGAGCCTACCTGGGCCAAGTTTTTGAAGCTGGCGAATGAGAAGAATTTGCACGCTTATCCGTTCGCGTACATTGAACGTGAAACCTTTGACGACAACCTCAAGGCGATTGCCGATCACTTTTCGGGGATCCGTGCTATGTTCGCTCAACTCGAAGGACAGCTTGCGCTCGATAAATTCCAATTGCGCGAGTTAAGTCAGAACGACGTTGAGCAAATTGGTGATTATTTCCTCAAGACGTCCCAGTATGTCATTGTCCCAGAGCTGGATTTGGGGAAAATCGATAGAGTGTTTGATAATGTCATCATTCATGACGTGTCCTCGCTTCCATATATCAGAGGCGGATTCAAAAGAATTGCTGCTTTCGGTGACTTTCCTGGTGATTGGGCTCCAAGAGCAAATGTTAGTGTGCCGCAAAACCGCTCGGAATTAGCCCTTCTTATCGGAGGAGGGGCGTGGATGCATATCCGGCTTTCAACCCAGGTTTACGCCACTGCGTTCAACACATCAAGGTCGCTGATTCCAAGAATGGCCTAAATGTCGAAGAGGCCCAATTCTGCGTATATCTTTATCAGTACATGCGTCTTTTGGGATACCCCTGGGCCAGTTTACTGATTGGTGTTGCGTCAGAGCAGATGGGGGTGTTAATTGAAGAAATCTTGGTGGAACAAAAAATCCACAAGGCAGATAAACCTTCCCAGACACCCGCTGCGTTTTCTTTTGGCTGGCCTATAATCCAGCACGTCAAGAGCTTTTTCCCCAGCGAGTACACCATTGTTTCGTGCCATGGGAACCCCAAAATCCGGGAATATCAGGAGATTGCCGAAAAAAGCCGCATGGGATTGTATTTGGTGGGCTCTGAAGCCGATCATCCGTACAAGATCAAAACCGGCGATCTTGAAATAGTCCCCAATGAAGTGTACAATTCTACGAAAAGAGAAGGCAAGAATATTCGGTCCTTGAACCGTGCGGCCCAATTGGGGCAACTTGTGGAGCAACTCAAGGAAAAATCAAAAGTGAACTTGACTACAGTTTAGGAGGGATTTTCTTTATTGCTGTAAATAACCAATCGCAAGGCCCAGTTCATCGCTCAGCATATGGATCATTGGCCGCGTTTTCTGGACACTCGATGTCGTCTTCAGTGGCAGATAAATCCGCAGATAAGTCTCTGGCCATGTGGCTGTTCAAATTGTTCATAATCTTATTCGAAATGTCGCAGTTGCAAGATTTTACGTTCTTCAGGGCGAGCGGTCGTGTCTGCTTCGAATCCCAACGTTTGTCCTCACAGTTTAGTTTGTTGTTGACGTCCGAGGGCTTGGAAAATTGGTTTGGGTCCCCTTCCACCTGGGTGGCGGTATCCTCTCTTTTGACTTGGAAGTAAGAATTCTGGATCACTTGTTTTGGGTTTACTTGAAGAGCCAAGGCACCGCAGAATAAACAGAAAGCGGAAGCCAAAATGGTGAAGATTGAAATTCTCATTGGAACGTGGCAAATGGCTTTGAGAGAGAGTAGTGTTGTTCTTATGGGCACAAGGTGTTGGCAAAAAATGTTGTCATGAAAGTTGATGAGGCGGGACAGACATCGATGTTAAGTACTGCCAGGAGCCGGATGCACATCTTTTTAAAGGGGGCATTACACAGCAGCTCAAGGGTGTCATAGCAGTACAACCAGGATGAAACTCAGCAACAATTGGAATGGAATTTCCACTATCTTGATTTCTTCTGCTAATACCCCATGACTAAGGAGTCAAGTGAGGGGTCACGGAATAGGAGTGCCCCTTGCGTTTGCAGGAGTCAGAGAAATGTACTCAACGAGCAAGATTGTCTTCTTGTTTTAGTAAAAAATGAAAGCACTCTTCCGTTCATTGTGTTGGGTCTACGGTGAAGATGCGAGCTTGATGAGTAGTGTTGTGGATGGATGTGTTCGGTGATTTTTGGCATAGAGAGACATTGATTATTGGACAATGCGGATGGTTTCCTAGCTCTCGGTGGAAACCGTACTCGGTCAGTTCCTGTGACATTGTCTGAATATCCTAACAGGCTGAATCAGTATTTTTTTATTGGCCATTGTTCGTGCCCCTATTGTCTATAATGGGGCGATTATTTTCTTGGGTTATGGCCTCAAAGAGTGGTGTTTGGAGCCATTGGACGAGAACAAAGAAGTTCTGGTACGACATTTATGGTAATTCTTCGTTCTGAGTGAGGTGCCATTGACTAGACCGGGGAAGGGATCGGACTATACCGTGAATTTGGGGTTCTGGTATTCACCTGTTCGATTTACGGGGGGTTGTTTTCTACTATGGTAAACGTGAATACCAGACTTTGATTCGTTCTGCTGCTGGTTAAATACCGGATGTAATGTATGAACATGCTTGTCATGGATTTGTAGCTAAGTGGAACACCTTCCAGCCCAAAAAGAACTCTTCTTACACAAGCTCGTATACGCCTTAAAACTTCATTTGTAAACCTTCCCAGGATTTCATGCTATCATGTGCCATGTATGAATTAGCTTTGAGTGGATTTACCGCAGGCAAGCCCCTGCTACTACATTGACTATGAGGTTGTTTTCATGGCTACCCACTGCACAAGCCAAGTCACGTGTCGCGAGTGAAACAAAAATCCTATCACGGCAAATGCCTTGTCTAAATAACCCCAAGGGTATCTGGTCCGGTGTCTGGTCTACCTAGAACATCACATCTTGTTATAAGCCCCCGCTATAATTAGCCTGCATGTACGAGTGACACGGCATTATCATCTATCTCCAAAATGCCTTATCTGGCTTACATAAGCGCGCATCAAATGTCGTGGCTAGGACCAATGCGAGTGAAATTGTCGGGTGCACCACGGCAACATAATCTCGGCGAGCAATCCATTGCAACATGCTGTATTGGGCTATTGTCAGATGAAACACCTTTTTTGAGCAATTTTTCGGTTTTCCATTGTCAAATCTGGGCTGGGGTTTTGCCCGCAAACAATAGGGGAGAAATCAGCTATGACTGGCCTGTATCAGTTTTTATGGCATATACATAGCCAACCGTGCACGTGATGCGCTCTCCACCACCTCCCATAGTGTGGGCAGGGCCAGACCGCTGGCCGGTTCGGCAGCTTTTGTTCGCCATTCCGTCAGCCAAGGAGCCTCATAAGTTGCACAACACTATAAGGGTTTCCGTCAGATTGAGTTGTTTTGTGTAACCGCTTATGTATGAAACCATAAATTTCAATTCAGAAAGATTACAGCCCGACATGAAAGAACTACTATCCAACCCCGTTTTGTTCAGCGGGAAGTTTGTTTAATGGTGTTTTTTGCGACCTTATTTCCCTGGTGGTTTTGGTGCGCAGTTTGGGTGGCGGCTATCCTAAAATGTCGCGGGAACCTGCACCCGCGCCCGTGCCCCCCCGTACCCGCACTCGCGCCCGCACCCGACCGCCAAAATGTCGCGCAATGAAAATTTTTCCTTCGTGTTTACTTCGAGCATTTTCTTTATCGCGGCACCCGCATCTCAAGCCAACTGATAGCTTTTGGCACAGCAAGCATGTGGAATAGCTTTTGTTTCACTGCTGCGCACCGCAACCAGTGTCCCCCGAAACCACTTGCTTGAGCATTTATGCGATAAGGAATGTAAAGATAAGCAAAAGCGCCCCCAAAAAAGAGCCAAAAATCAAAGAAAACGACCGCAAATTGTGATTTTCTAATCTATCCCCCGGTTGGAAATTTCTTCTTTTTTTTTTTGGCATCGATCTAACAATCAGGTTTGGGAATTGCCCGTGGCCCCCCGAGATAGAGAATCGCAGCCAAGCCAAGGCGCATTTCTTTTTTGAATTTTTTTTTTTTTTTTTTTTGAATTTTTTTTCTCTATTTTTTTGCCCTCGCTTCGTTATTTTCCTGTCTTACTTATCGAAAGGTTACAGTGCGATTTCTGTAGAAAAAAAAAAAGAGCTGATAAAAAAATACACTGCTGATTTTTCACCGCACACACACACATTTCTTTCTTCTGGAACTTTAACCCAGAAAACGTCCGCAAGGCACACTTCCGTCCGTTTTTGTTTATTGAACATCTACATCACCCAAGGATTTGGCTCCGCTTTATTCTTTGCCGAATTTCCTTCCTTGTTGCTGTTCCTGTAATACCATTTACAGGCCTTACCGCACGTGACAAGCACTTATAAAGCACACATCATATATTGATAGCGAAGGCTTCGTTGCAAACAATCCAATCATCCCTCATACAACTAGCTGGATACCACCTAAAATCTATCTGATTTGTTTATGTCTGTTTATGGGTTGTAAAAATTAGCCGCTGACTCAACCCTTACTCCTCACTCACGCAAAAAAAAAGAACACGAAAAAAAAAAAAAAAAAATGAGCGAAATCCAGAGATTGCCCCAGGTGATGAACCCAAACCCGGTTCACCCCAACGCCAAGTCCACTACGCAGATTACAAATGGAACCACCACCACAAAGTCCAATATTGGGCTGCCCGTGTGTCGCAACTGTAAAACGCAAACTACGCCGCTTTGGCGCCGCGACGAAACTGGCCAAGTTCTCTGTAATGCATGCGGGCTCTTCTTGAAATTGCATGGCCGTCCCCGGCCCATCAGCTTGAAAACAGATACCATCAAGCTGCGCAACCGTATTAAACAACCAAACTTTTCCAAGCTGCTGGGCCCCAACACCCCGGAACTCAAGCTGAAGGACGCAAAAGTATCTATCCAACCTAACCAGAACGGACAAAATGGCCAACCTGCCAACGGCCAACCTGCGAATGGTTCAAATGGTTCAAATGGTCCTAATGGTCCTAACGGTCCAAATGGCCAGCCAAATGGTCGTATTCTGCCACTTCTGGCTACAAGTCGTCGCCTGCCCAACGGCTCCCCATTAGACTCCATCACTCATGGCTCTTATACAAATACAACAGGCATCCACTCTCCCCTCCAGCACGCAAGACACGCCCCTTATTCGGGAAGCGTGTACCCGCAGCAAATGAATGGGTTTCATGGAGCTTTGCCTCATCAGGTTCAACTGTTGCACTACCCATCATCGACTCCCACCCAATTTGCGCCTGGCCTCCAAAGAATTACCTCACCACTTCTTCTTTCAACGACCCCTTCCATACTGAATGCCCGGTCCTCGGCTAGTACAGGCCCCAACTCTCTGGTGGCCCCCATAACCTCTCCCCAGGGCTCATTAACTGCAATGCAAGCTGCGGGTGCCTTGGAGAATATGTCAAATGAGTTGGGCCCCTCTGCTTCATTCAAGGGCGCTTCTTCGTCACAAAACAATACCGGGGTATCGCTTATGGCTGGCTCGGTGAAAGTTAAACCTGAACCCAACTCGCTCAGCACACCTTCGCTGGCATTGAAAACATCGCCCCATCCCCCTCTGTTGCCTGCGTTAGGATCGGGTCATGACAAAGGGGAAAAGGTGTTGGCTTCTCCTTCTTTCGGTCCTCAGTTCCTCCTTCTGGATTCACAGCAGGGCAAGCAAAATCACATGGAACACCCCATGCCAGCATTGCCTCCTATCCAACATGTTCAAGGTTCTGCTTTACCCCCACAGTTGCCTCATCTTCCTAGCAACCTTGGATCTGCATCATATTCGGCGGTGTCTACACCGGAAACTCACCCAACACCCTTATCATTGCACTCCCAAGCATCTCAGTCCTTGCCACTGAACTCTTCGCAGGCGTCTCCTCATATGAATTCTGCTTCTGCTGGTAACAACCAGTCGCTGTATGGCTCCAATTATGGTTACCCTGGTGCCTCGCACCAACCCAGCGCTGGTGCTGGCACAGGTGGGGGAGCTGCTGGCTCTGGCTCTGCTTCCTCGTCTGGTAATATGGATGGAAACTCCAACGGAAGACCAGATGGGCTGAACTCAAGGTCCGGGCAAGGTGACAAGGAGCGCAACCCTCATAACAATAATAATAACAACCAGGGAAGTGGTTCGGGATCCAACCCTAACAACTCATACGAAGTCAATGTGCTTAAAACGCGGATCTCTGAGTTGGAGTTGGTTAACGATCTCTACAGAACAAGAATCATGGAATTGGAGGCTATGGAGCAAGCTGCTCGTCTACGTGAAAACTCCATGCGCAGACGACTTGATGACTTGCTTAAAGCTCAAGGATACGAGGAGTCTCTGTCGATGTTGAACAACACCATGAGAGTTCTCAAGAGAGAAGAGAATTTCGATGAAGACAAAGCCAAAAGACAGAAAACAGGATAAGTTTGAGTCTTTTTGTCGGTTCTTTTTTTTTTTTTAATCATAATTTATAATGGGGCAGGATGTATAGTGCAATCGCGGTTGATTATTACGGTATATTTATTTAATGTGAAACTCGAGATGCGACAACTAAATTCCCATCATTGTAGGTAGGAGTGTTTGGATTCCAACTTGCGCAAGAATGTTTAATTAGGTACGCACGTCAGGCTCCTCCTTGTTCAAGAATTGCTTGAACTTCAACAAGTCCAAAACAAAGGCAACGTCGTCCTTCAAGAAGTCATCAACAGAGGATGCGTAGGTAGAAGCATCACTAGAGTGCTTCTCCAAGTATAATCTGACAGTAGCACCCGAAGAACCAGTTCCAGACAATCTGACAATAAACCTCAAACCACTCTTGAACTTGATAAAGAGACCCTGGTTCTTGGAAACAGAGCCATCCAAGTCGGTGTAAGAGAAGTTGTCGGCCTCCTCAATAACGTAGCCTGGGGCCAATTCGGAACCGGCCGATTCTTTCTCGACAATCGAGGCAAGCAACTTGATCAAGTCACCTGCACCCTCGCTGGAGACTTCTTCGTAGTCATATCTGGTGAAGAAGGTTCTACCGTACTTCAACCAGAACTTCTCCTGGACAGCCTTAATCGAGGTCTTTTCCTCGGGGAACTTCTGGTTGAAGTCAGCCAAGACATTCAACCAGGCGCAGATGGCCCACAAACCATCCTTCTCTCTAATGTGGTTAGAACCGGTACCGAAGGATTCTTCACCACAGATGGACAACTTCTTGGCATCGAACAAGGAGCAGAAAAACTTCCACCCCGTTGGGACTTCGTACACATTCAAGTTTTTGCTCTTGGCAACCAAGTCCAACGCACCAGAGGTTGGCATGGATCTGGCCAAACCATAAACACCTTGGTTCTTGAAGTATGGAATGGAGTCGGCGTACTCGGCAATGATGGCGACGGAGTCACCAGGAGAGACAAAGGCACCAGCACCATAGATCATGTTTCTGTCACCGTCACCATCGGAAGCAGCACCAAACGCAATGTTCTCCTTGTCGACTCTCGACACGAGGGTCGAGGCGTAGGTCAAGTTAGGGTCTGGGTGCAAGCCACCAAAGTCTGGCTTTGGAACACAGTTTTGGATGGAGTCTTCGGACAAACCAAGTTCTTCAACGAAGATCTTACGTCCGTAAGGGCCAGTGACACCGTTCAACGCGTCGAAAAGAACAGAGAAGCCGTCAGCTTGCTCAATGAAGGACTTGATCAATCCAAAGTCGAAAATGTCCTTCATGAGGGCAACGTAGTCAGCTGTGGAGTCGATCACCTCCACCTCAATTGGACCGGCAGTAGTCAGGCCGATCTTGGAGATGTCCACAGGGTCAAGCTTCTCGAGCTTGTAAGAAGTGAGGGTTTTCAGCTGCTCAAAGATCTTGTCGGTGACACTCTCTGGAGCAGGGCCACCGTTGGCCAAGTTGTACTTAATACCCAAATCGTTCTTGGGTCCACCTGGGTTGTGGGATGCCGTCAAAATGATACCACCGGTAGCTTTGCGGATTCTGATGACGTGAGAAGTGGCGGGCGTGGAGAGAATACCGTCCTGGCCCACAATGATTTTCTTGACGCCGTTGGCAGCAGCAATTTGCACAATGAGCTGGATTACGTGGTCGTTGTAGTAACGACCATCACCTCCAACCACCAAAGTGGAATCCTGGGCTCCCTCGGGGATGGCATTGAGAATTGCCTGAATGAAGTTCTCGGTGTAGTGGGGTTGTTGGAAAACGGTCACCTTCTTACGGAGTCCAGAAGTTCCTGGTTTTTGGTCTTGGAAAGGGGTGGTGGAAATGGTGACTGACATTTTGTTCTGGGTTGGGTTTTCTTAGTACGAGTTTTTGGCCAATGGAGTTTTGAACAACGGCAAGGAAGAATTCGGTCAGGTGACGTGAGGTGATTCCCGGGATTCTCTTGGCTCAGTACAGTTTGTAACAAGAAAAGAATAGAAGGAAGAAAATGGATACGAGTTTTCGCCCGGGCTTCTTGCCGGCTTTTATTGTTGAGGGTGGGCTGCATTAGGCGGGGAATGCATGGGGCCGAAGTGCAGGCGCGGCGGTCTCAGACACCTGACCCGCGTCAGTTCCTTGATGGGCGGATCGAGGAGGAAATGAAGTGGTCGGCGATTTGGGAGAGTAGGCCTGAGTGTTTCTGGTGTTTTATTGTTTCTGTTCTTGTATTGTTTGTGTTTGAACTTGGCTGATACTTTGTTTGTGTTTGTAATTGTAATTGTAATTGTGACCGTGATGTAATTTTAATAGTCTACTAGACACAGCACATGAAGTTCATACCAGTCCTCGGATCAATATTTCGCTTGTATTGCTGTGGCTGGAATAATGCACCCAAAACCAAATGATTAATTGACTGCTTGTTTGCAGTACAAACCAATAGCAACTAGCGCTGGAGGCAGCACAACGTGCGCGAGGGTTTGGAGCTAAGTAGCAATCAAACGAGGGAAACATTGCGGAAATCTGTTTATCTTGTCTTCTGTTTTCGGTGGTGTAAAAGGAAGATGTGGAGTTTCCTAATGTTGTCTACTTTTCGCTGTTTTGAACGAAGTGATCTCGCCATTTTGAAAACATCTGAAAGAGGAAAGAGAATTGAACTGACCGCTGCTTCTCGCTTACACGCCCTGTCGTAATGATATTCCCCTGGGGATCTTGACCATCCGAAAAAGCAACAAACAAAAACATTGGTTGCGACCAGACGCGACTGCGCGATGGCTACAGATGGATCGCCCACGCGGTGGCCATAGTTAGCAATGCACGTGCTTTGTGTGTGTGTGTGTGTGTGTGTGTGTTTGTGTTATTTATTTCTTGTTTGGTCCTTTCGTCTTGGGCCTAGAAATAATCATATAATTTTCTATGGTTTTACTAAAAAATTGGAGGCTGATTTGTCCATTCCTTGATCTCGGGTATTCATGCACCACTGGAATTTGAGTGCGTGGTTATGTTCGCTGGAGATTTCTTGGATGCAATATTCTCCTGCGCGTTTGACAATGTTGCCACGCATCTTGTCTCGATCGAGCAGGAACAATAACTATGGAACATGCCATGTATGAAGGATATTCAAGGGGGATTAATTAGCAATTGCGATTTTGGGACGGGTGCGATTCAAGTTCCTTAGGTGACATGAGTGGTTGGGCTTATTAAACCACTTGGGGGGTTTGTATAGAGGTTTAGGTGACTTAAGCTTAAACTGAAACGTGTTCTATTTTTGGTACTTGCTCGTTGTGTAATTTCAAGGGATGTTGTTGGGTTTTGCAATATCCCACGCATTTCGCAAATTTATAAAGATGAAATTCTGAAAAGATTAATTGATGCATTTAAGGGGGGGATTGATCATGTTAAAGCTTATTTGAGCAAAGGTTACTTCCGAATAAAGATGGGGAATTTTCGATTTTTCCTCGTTGATAATCCATTTGGTCGTTCTATCGGTGAGGACTCTGATACGTTGTATTAGCAGGCCGCCGCCCTGATTGTTGGGCCAGGATTCTACAACCGTTCGCGCGATTTCATGGGGGATTACAGCATTTATAAAGATAATTCGTGGTGTGAAACCATGAATTGTCGTAGCTCAAAAATGAAATCACCTTGTTGAAAAATCCATCGGTGGCGGTATTATTGAAAGTTTTGTATCAACATGAATATCCCTTGTCCAAAATTTTTCAGTAGCCCGAAAACTGAACTCTTGTTTCTAAATGGGTGCGAAAACATAGTGTCCCTGCTGAATTTAATTCATCCGTGAGTAGAATAAAATATCCGAAAATATTTTCATGCCTGATAAAAAAAAAAGCTTCGCTTCAATAGTAAATTGCCCATTTTACATACAGACAGGTATTTGACCAAATGGTTAGTGCCGAAGAAATGAACAGGCCTGCGAAGCAGGGTATGATTTACGTAACCCCTGGCAAAATACGATAAGCAGTTGCTTATCTCTTTAAGCGTTACTGGCGGGAAATACTGACTTACTTAAAAAGCAGTAAACCATCTACTCACTAGCAAATAATATTCAGAGTCAGGGTATTGTGAAAATAGTGCTCTCTTTCGTTTTCTTCGTGGATGAATGCAATTTTCAAAGGGGAGATTATATTCTTAGCCACGGATGAAAACAGTAGGACCTTCTGTTCGCGAGAATTCATTTTTCTGCAGCAGTATTTCAACTTTTGGCATCGTCACTTCATTTCATTCAACAAATATTCGTTTTCAACAATGCAAATGTATTATTCGTGAAAGCGAATTGTATTATACTTCCAGAGCATGAATTTTTGTCCAAGTGATTTCACTGTGAGGGCTAACAGTTAGTGTTTTGCAATTCGTGGTGACAGAACACGAATTATTTTTATAATTACTGTACCTCACCACATTTTTTCTAGCACTGCACTTCCCCATAGTCATCACAACCATGTCCTTTAACACTACTTTTGTGTCCGTATACATGTGAATTACAGACTAAGCCAAATTGGAACCTAGGTTCTGTTCCAGGAAAGTGCTTTCTGCCCATGAAAAAGTGCTGGGATGACAATTACTTAACCTTCCCTAAATTACTTAGAGACGCACTCTGGACAGTAGTGCGCAGCCCAAGCACGTTGGGGGAAATATGCAAAATTTACTGTTTTCAACACTATCGTATTCTGACCCGGAACATGTGTCGCTCTTTCTGAAATAGTTCGAGGGCAACACTTATATAACTCATATCGCAGAGGTCTCCATCTTGGTGGTATCGGCCCACTTCTCTGGATACGCCAACCACGCCAGTTCGTCGTGTCCTATACTGGGAATACCCATCATATCTTTGCCATATTCTATTCGCATTTTGCAGCTGCACTCACCACTGATTTAGCTCTTGGGCTCTCTCCTACCACGATCTTTTCTATTTTGCATCTAAAGAAACCACATAGAATTTGTTCTGGTAGCTTTGCATTTTCATTTCCTTCACCAGTTCTGAAGTCATCCACCAATCAAACCCCCTGCATCATGGATATCTCCGACGAGTTTCTTCGATCATGGCTTCCTAAATTACCCGCCGACATCATCGAGTATGTTTGCCAGGAATTACCTCTGGAAACCATCAAGAACATACTCTTGAAGGCCCCGAAACTCCGACACATCATCGTTGAAATTTTCTATAGCAAAGAACTTCATCTCATAGTTTCGCCCACCAAAGAAAAACATTACTATTCGTCAAAAGCTCAACACAACGAATTGATAAATATCGTCTCCTATCAGAATATCGAGCTGTTCCTCCACGAAAACCCAGATATCAATCCCCATGTGATCAAAGTCATAACACATAAAAACTTCGCGTCCATGGAGAAATTACTTACAAAGTTTCATTCCCGTTTAGCACAGGCCCCGCGCTTGGAGATTTACATCGACGAGTATGAGCTATACCGACAAGACATGGATCAGAGCTTTTCGTTTCCAAACCTCCTCAAGTTTCCACACACACCGAGTTGAGTTCGATGCCTGTGGATATACTCTTTCTCCTTTGTTTGAACGGCTGCAAAGCATCAAAGAATTGACTTTGTTGCAGCACAAAGTGTTCAACTGGGCAAGGATCAAATTGCCTGTTGGGCTAACGCATTTGGAGCTACGTTTCAAAATTGACCCTGACGATTATTGGGACTCCCATGTAGTAAGTGGAGTGTTTGGGCCATTATCACCTCTGATGCCGCTTAAATCATTGTGTATTTCCGGATCGGATATGCAAACGGTCAATGTGTCACAGCTTCCGCGTACATTAGAAAGACTTGATCTTTCAGGCAATCATTTCCGCAACTTTGAAAGCGAGGGAAAGTCTCCATCTTGGCCTGTCCACATTAAGTCCATGAACCTTGGAAACAACAAATCTTTTGATGATTCTTCAATGAAGCAGCTCTCGCAAATCGCATGGCCACCGTTTCTTGAGACTTTGCATCTAGGTTCCAATGAAGTGACATCTTTGGAGTATCTTTCCAATTTACCGCGCTCGCTCAAATGCTTGGATCTTTCACGCACAGACATCAAAACTTTTAGGGTGGAACACAACGACGACACTTACCCGTTCTTCCGGTTTCCCGAGTGCCTCGAATCGTTAGATTTGCAAGCAAGATGTATGGAATTTATGCGTACCACGAGAATTGACGCGATACCGTTGAAGGATAGAATCCAGTTTCCTTCTAACCTCAAGTATTTGAATCTCTCTTGGCACAACAAAACCAACATAGCAAACTATCTTTTTCCGCTGTCTCTCGAAACTCTCTTAATGGAGTTCACTGATATCAATGATCTCACGAGGTATAACTACATCGTCGGCACAGAGGAGATCGTCAGTTGGAAACATTTAATCAACTTAAAGACGTTGGACTTGCGGGAAAATCGACTCAAGACCCTCGAAAACTGGTGCCCACCGAAATCTTTGCAGAACTTGAACTTGGGTGTAAATGAAATTAAGTGCTTGACTGCGTCTAATACGCCTCTATTCAACGGAAATTTCCTGGAATACACAAACAACATTGAAGTTTTGGACATTTCTGCCAGTACAATTCAAGATATCGATGACAACGTGGTTCTTCCTCGAAATCTCAGAACGTTAGATTTGGGCGAGAACTCAATGAAGAATTTCGTGTTTACTAATGAATTCGCCAATCATCAAACGTTGGCCACATTGGACATGTCCTCTGGGAATTTAGAGCAGATATCTGTGGAGCTGCCAGGGAAAAGTCAGTCTCACCTTAAACTGTTCAGTATCCTGTTCTTATCGTGCACGTTCCGGATGAGCAAGGAAGAGTTTTACAAAGTTTTTGAGCAAATCGGGCTTGTTGTTACTGACAAAAACCAAGATATTGAAGGTGAGCATTTGTTCAAGTAGGCGGAGATGGAGTCTGGGTGACGCGTTACTTGATGTGGGTGCGATACCGGTGGTTGCCACCTCTCAGGCTAACACTAAACAGGCCACTTGATGAAAGAAATGGTATGGATCTTGTTGTATGTTGAACTACCAAATACATCAAACCGATACGCATAGTAAGAGGAAAATGTTGGAATCATGACAGCAAAAGCCATGAAAACCAGCTAATAGCACTTGATGTAATCAGGAGCATCATTCATTTTCGATTTGAATGCAGTGAAAGGGGTCATAACTTGCTGAAGGCTGCTCGTCTCCAGTAGTTGTCTGGGTTAACCACGTCGTCATAGACATTTATACTGTGGTCATATGGACTAAGGGCCAGACGCCCTACGACAGTAGGTCCAACCTCAGTTGCCTCAATTGTTTTCGAATGCTTTTCCTCAGCATATGTATATATATGGAGCAGAGGTAACAGTCGTCATTCTTCCGAAATCTTAGACGGATGGTGGGTGTGTGTCATGACCCTAGCCAATTGGGATGGCCCTGTTGGTATGTCTGGCCGTTGAGAAAATATCCTCAGTTGTTTCGGTGTTTAATTCGCACCCCGTCTGTTGGCCGCTCTCATTGTCGAGAGGACGCAGTCCAGTATTCTCTAGTTTTCTCTTTTCCTTTCTGGGTAAAGTTTCAAAAAGCATCAAGCACAATAAAACACCCATTGTTGGAATCGAATTGTTGGAACCCCATTTTGAAACCCCATTGTTGAAACCCCCAAGGATGAAGTGCCTTTTACCGAACCTGGAGCTGACAGTCACATTGTCTTGTATAAATCTATTGTGTGAATACGGCATTAGTATGCCACGGTGACTAATGCACACCACCAACGTCCCCTATATGTGGTCAAATAAAAATTTCCATTGATATTAGCCCCTCACCCCCTTAAGTTGGCACATATTACTTCACCCATGGCGTGGTATAAATTGTCAGTCGGTCTTTTGAATGTATTGTAGGTAGTTTCTTCTAGAAAACAATTTTATTAATTGTTCCTGTTGGTGGTGAAGGAGGCGTGGTCCGTTGTATTATTATAACCAGGTTGACATGGTGTATGGAGATATAGGAAAAGATGTAAGTTTGAATAATTAATTTAAAAGTCTTTATTCAAGCCTTTTTTGGTGTTCTTTCAGAGCGTTGGAGTGGTTGGTTGTAACGTGCTATGGGTGTGGGGATTGGCGGGTGTTATAACCGAGAGATTCGAGAACCATCCTCCTATATCCTTGCTGGAAATGTGGCCAGGGACGATCGAATAGAGAATTTTGGTACGCTCCACAAAATTTGCAACATTTGGCCTTTATAATCGAATAAGAAACCAGGAAAACTGATCCCCCAAAACCCCACCAATATTGAACTTAGGAGGAATGAATCACACGCTAGTTCAAGTGAGGTTTTCTGGAAAACAGAAACTTCATTGGAAGTTCATATGGCTAATATGATTTCCATCGATGATATTTTAGTGCGCCCTCGCAAGCTCAGAACACTGAGCTATAAGGAAATACACAAATTCGTGCTCACCGATGGTATGGCCGATAATCAGACGTTGGTCAGGTTGGTAATTTCACCCTAGTGCGAGCGTATTTACGGGCGGCTGCCAGGGAGAAGCTATGTGTCTCACTTGAAAGTGGTTGTTATGCAACGGGACCAGGAGTGTTCAGATGACCAAGGAAGAAATTTACAAAGGTTTCGAGAAAGTAACGCAAAAGATTGATCCCAGTATCCCCCCGCAGACTCAATCAGGGAATACAGTAAAAGCACATCAGCGTGAGTTTTACTTGCGATTTTACGAAAGTATCCCGCTTATCCATTTATCGTGCGTTTCTCTGAAGTTCTGAACCGATATTTTGGGCACGCCTTCAAGAATTATGGGGAGATAAATGCTAGTTAGTTATATACTCTTACGTAAGTAGTATATTTACGAATATTCATTAAAAAAGGCGTTTAAAACCTTCAAATCCTGCTTTAAAAAATCATTGTTTAGTCAGTTACACTCGCTTTTTGAGTTTTAAATTAGAATTCTAAGCTGCAAACGCTAATTACACAAACTTGGTTTTAATAAATACCAAGTGTTTTCCGAAAAGTGCAGGGAAAGATTCTGGTGGTATCTTAAAGTGAGGATTATCTATTCTTGGTGCCAAGGCTTTCAATCAAATACATGCGAATCCATCCATTTATAGAGCATCTGCATTATAGTGATACGCAGATAAGATGCTTTTACTGTAAAAAAATATCTTAGGGCAAGAGGGAAGGCGTTGCGATTCATTTTGGGTACGGTTGAGACTTTACCGTTCATGCGATATTGGCCATGGCCAAAAATATGTTTTGTACTTCTTTTTTCTTCGCTAAAATCAGATAAATGTCCGAAAACGTGACTCCAGTAAATGATGCGAAAATTCTACCATTTAAGTTTGTGGGGTATCATTGAGGCAGCAAGAAAGTGGACCCTTTTTTTCATCTGATGTCTCGCTGTATGGTGAGATCTCACCTGGACAATATCTTGTATATGTATATAGTCACGTCACGTCGACGAACGACCAAAAATTTTAACTACACAGTGTTCATAATTTGCAAAGGATTTCCACCGTGTTACCGGTTTTAATTCATCCCTTTGATTCTTCACAAAAAAACCCCTTGGCCCGTGCGCGTGGCCCACTGTTATCATCACACACTACGCGGGCGCCCCCTCCCCACCGCACTAATTTTAAATATCCTAATGTGTGGGAGTGAAAAGTGTGGGAATGAAAAGTGTGGGAATGAAAAGCCGTTATCACGTGTACGTTCCAGTCTAACTTTAGTATGCTAGGGCCAGGCGGAAACACGCCCTTCTCTACCTGTCTATCCACAAGCTTGTATTGGGATATGACGGGGCTGAATATTTAAAAGATGCAGCTGACATAGATACGGAAATATGGGCACTGCCCCGCTTTGACACACGCCATAACACTTTCCCTGTCCAGTGTGAAAGGACTGTTTGTACAGGCTGTGGCAATGGCATCATGTGAAGTTTGCATCCGTCTCTGAAATCGTGCGACGTGTTACTCATTGGACAGCGATTGTTCCTTTAGTTTTAGTTTGATGGAAAATTTACATCGGGCGAAGTATTGCTTCAAATATTTCTTCAAATATTTCTTCAAATGTTGGGTTTCCGCTATTGGATTTAATTCTTGGGGGGAGAACATCAGGCCTTTTCTTCACATAAGCACCGGGAATCAGAAATCCCTCATCCACCAGGGCTTGCTCCACGATACTGTATGCTAAGTATTAACACTTACACACCCGTCTATCCGTCTGCGCTATTTGCGTCAATAATAACCCCCATTGATGCTCTCCTTGACACTTCTTGATGTTCTCCGCCCTTCCTAGTAAGTATCTCCTCCCCGCTCCAATGACACCAATGACACCAAGATGGCCCTGGCCCTGGCCCACCTGGCATATACTGGAATTCCTCGTACCAGGCCAAGATCTCGTCTTGGACCCGCCTTTAACGAGCCATTCTGGCCTATAGTCTTGGTGTCCCCGCAATTCCGGTGTGATGTCTCGCACCAGGTAAACGGCAATTCTCAAGTCAAACATTACACACCATTTCTTTATCTACTTGCACTACCTCACACTGAACTATGAGGTGACATATAAAAAGGGTTGAATTTGAAGTGCCTTTTTTTTTACTATTATATCTTAAACTCTCATACATCTGCTCAACCAGCCCACTTGCAATTCAGCCCCCATTAACGAAAGATCATGAGTACCCCCAGAAGTCACTTCAACTATGCTAAAGTCACCGACGAGTTTCTTGTCAATTGGTTTCCCAAATTACCTCGTGACATCATCGAGGATGTTTACGCATACATCCCCCTGCGAACAATCAGGGACACGCTCTTGAGGGTTCCCACACTCAGACAAACCATCATTGATATTTTCTTTAGCAAAGAGCTTCATCTCATAGTCACTCCCTCTAAGGAAAATCACTTCCAGTCACCCAACAACCACCGCAATTCATTGATAGGTATTGCATCGAACAGACATATCCAAAACTTCTTACTGGACTATCCCGATATCAGACCCCAAGTCATTAAGGTGTCGACTCGTGTAGACTTCAAATTAATGGCGATGATACTTGAAGAATGCCATGCTCGTCTAGTACAGGCTCCGCGGTTGGAGATTTACATTGAAGAGCATATACTTTTCACCAGTCAGTTGGATGTGTTTTTCAAGTTTCCAAATCTCGCCAAGCTTCACTTATCAAATGTCCAATTCGAGCCGCGGACCGAACTTATTATTTCTCGGCTTGAACAGTTGAGTTCGCTCACCGAATTGACCTTCTGGAACTACAGAGTTACTTATGAGTCATGCTTGAGGCTTCCCGTCAATTTGACCCATATAAATGTTTCCTGGTCTTCTTCTTCGGGAGGCTCTAGGGATAATCCACAGACGGAGCCACTGCCCGGCACCGTTAAGCTTTTTGAAGTCTTGTCGCGCATGCCTCGCCTTAAACTCTTGGATGGATCTCTACATCACTTGCCGGTGATCAATGTATCGAAGCTTCCAAGATCATTGGAAACAATTGACTTTTCTTGGGCTCACGTGCACTATTTTCTCTATGACGTAAAATTGCCATCCTGGCCTTCAGGACTCAAATCAATTAAACTTGGCTCAAACATTTCACTTGATGACCATTCTTTGGAGCAGCTCTCGGCGATCTCATGGCCACCAGGGCTTGAACATTTGGACCTTTCTGCTAAGAAAATCACCTCTCTTGAACATCTTACCAACTTACCAAATTCGCTCAAATCCTTGAATCTTTTTTCTGCCAACATCAAGAGTCTTGAGGTTGATCACAACAACGATGGTTACCCGTTCTTCCGGTTTCCCGATGGTTTGGAACTGTTGAAAATTTCACTCCTGTACCCTGAAACAGAAGACTCGGTGGCACCTGAAGGAATGCCTGTTCAGGAAAGAATCCAGTTTCCCCCCAATCTCAGAGATTTGGATATCCTTGGCGTAACAGATCTGATATTAGCACAATTGCTTTTTCCACAGTTTCTAGAACACCTCTACTTGGGAAGACGGATCCACGATCTAAATGTGTATAATTACACCTTGAACTCGGTGGAAATCGTGAACTGGAAGCATTTGACTAACCTAAAGAAGTTGCACGTCTCGGATAATGAATTAAAGAACCCTGATAACTGGCTGCCGCCGAGCTCCTTGCGGGGAATGAACTTGTCGTCCAATCCAATACAGGAGCTCGAAATCTGGCTCCCTCCGTCATTGTTACAGCAGTTGAACTTGGGTTTAGATTTTTTGGAAGAGTGAATACAATACCCCTTTGCTCCACGAGCATTTCCACGACTACAAAAATAAGATTGATGTGTTAAGTTTGAAGAATAACACCATTTCTGATATGAATGAAAACTGGGCGTTGACATGCAACCACCGAACAATAAACTTGCAGGGTAAGAGCTTCAAACGATTCTTGTTTACCGAAGAGATCGGCAGTCATAGTACATGGACGAGATCGCGGCTATTACGTTGTTTTATGGCTGTAGTGCTAATATGGTGGAGACTGCCTTACTTAACACCTTACTTAATCTTATTCGAGTACCTACACACTTAGTAATTCTTTTCAGTGAAGTATCAAATCCAGGGAGGCTCATTGCATTACCTTATGGGGCACATCTGGGTTGGCCCGAGGGCATTCCAATACTCATTTAAGTCGAAAGTGGCGTAATATAAGTGTATAATTAGTTGCAATAAGTTTTCGGTATCGAAGTAGTTCCATTTCATGGCCGTCACTGGTGTTGGTGAGTTGGAAAGGAACTTTATCCAGATCATCATATACTGACTCGTTCACCTCCTATTCACGATTTTCATGAATTGTGGCAAAATTCAGCTGTAGTACCAGAATAAACGTCAACCGTGTTATCTTAATGAACAATTAGGGTATTACAGGGACTTAACCCTTGGGGTTCCATTCTCATATCATCTACTTGCTTGGCGCGATAGTACTTACTATGATGAATTTTTCATATACCTGTCACACCCGAGCTATTCGTGATAAACCAAAAGTTTATAAGTTACGTGTCGGTGAACTGACCAACAAATCAATGGAGATGTGCCAGCATTTGATGGAGCATGGGCGTAATTGATTCTGCTCTTTGTCAAAAAAGTTGGAGTGGGTCATTTTGAAGAATCCAATTCCTCAAGAAACAATTCTTCTGGCAGCAAATTTGTCATCATGACGTTCACATCGAAATGTGCTTTGCTTGATTTTCATCGAGTGACAATCCCACTGTAAGAAAGTACAGTCTAGTTAGTGATTTATTAACACCAAGTAAATTTCTCATAATCTCGTAGTTATAAACCGACTAGGAAAGATTGGTAAAACTGAACATTTCGTGGTACCCATTTTGGTAAACGTTTTTTTCAACCAAACACACTGTCCAGTTAATATATCAATGCACGCACCTCATTCATATTTCAATACAGGATTCATAAAAATAATACGTGTGTTTCAGGGCACAATTTGTCTGTTTGCTAAATTTTCAATCCATCCATGACGCCTAGTAAAATAAGGTTCTTGGGAATTACCTCTCTTCAATAGGCAATTGCTCATACTTGAAATACGGCTAGCTGTTTGGCAAAATGATTTATTGCCAAAAAATAACCAGGGCTGAAAAGAAGGGCAGATTATTGAAATAACCTCTAAAAAACAACAATCAGTTAATTTTCCTACGAGGCAATGTCACTTCGAAGTTACGTGATTGTTTATGTAGACATTCCATGCTTTCGCCGGGACATTCTAGGGTCTGAAGAACACGATTTATTTTTGTAAATCCTGTATAAGCTTACGGAAACCGTTTCCACCTTTTTCTACTATA